>JAGFPH010026195.1:0-10525 GCA_018207615.1 Philaenus spumarius
AACTGATGTGAACCAAAATTTTATAATCACTTAAAATGAACACAGTCACCCACTGGTTTAAAAAAAAATCTTTTAGCAACGCCTTTTTAGAAAATAATATTCAGAATTTTGAACAAATGTTATGACAATGTGTTGTTTTGCACATCATTTGAAAGGGCATTTTTGTAAAGTGCATGTCAGTCCTACTGCTCTTAACATAATTAGGAGGATTCCTGCTAATATATAAATGGTACATATTTTTAAATTTAAAAAAATATATATTAATATTTCTATTTTCCTTAGTCAAAACACAAACTTTCTATACTTTCAGATTCTGAGATGGTAAGAAAATAAGTGTGTTGACTGTTGATTTGCGTTTTATGAAAATACTGTATTTCATGCTGTTCTAGTAAGTTGTTGTTTTCAAAAGAAAAAGACCGAAAAACGAATAAACCGGAAATGTGAAAATGTAACTCGCGCATTCTCAGACTCATCCTTACCAATATTAAGCACCCATTGTGGTTACATATCTATGAGAAGCGATTCCGTGTTGCTCAATTACAGGAGAACATACAATTAGGGCTCACATTATATCCTAATAAACATGAGCCCTTAATATAGTTCCTTTATTATATAATCTTAGGTAAAAACAAAGATTCTTACCGAATGCATTTGCATGCCTAATCGATGTACATAGGTTACTGTTATTCTCAAATAAGTATATACACTGGAACAGATTTAATGTTAAGGCTAAACATCCCAAGATTAGTTCCAAATTCTGCCACCACGGCGCAGCACTAAAATGGAGTCATTTTGTATTGGTGTTTATTGGTGGAATTTTCGTCCGATGTTCATTTTCAAAACTGATTTGTGAACGGAATAAGATTAGAATTCACTCCAAAGAAGCTAAATTTTAATTAAGTTGCTGGTTTAAAAAATAATAATAAAATAATTGTGTTACAAAACGAAAAATGCAAATCGCAGGTAGTCATTTTGAAGACAATAATTTTTAATTAATTTTACACTTTTAATTTTTAAAATCGCCTGGCTGGTTTAGTCGGTATCGTTGTTTATACATTTACAGTAATGAGAACAAACGCGAGAGTGACACGAAGCAGGTGCAGTGCCGCTGTGACTCACTCGCGCCACCTCTACCCCCACCACGCGTCTCAGAGGTTGCTTGTATACAGTTGGATGACGGTTTCCCGCGCTTCCATCCATGTTCTCTCCCGCGATTCTTCTTTGTTGTACTATTGCGTCGTCTTGTAATTATTGTTATTGAGAACGTTATTTCGTTTAACATTTGTTTTCTCAATGGATCGCCGAGGAACAACAAAATCTAAAAAGCAACTTCGGCTTCCAACGAAGAGGAAGAAGCGCAGACTGCTCTAGCTCTGCTTGCTGCTAAATCTCGGAGGTTAGTATTAGTACAGTATTATAAAAACATAATTTGGTTCTTCTGGATAAGATTCTTGTTTAAATAACACCCTGATAAACGCTTCGTAAAGAGGGAATGTATAATGACTTTTAGTAAATGTTAACGAATATAAATATAGAAAAAAGGAGTGTAACGGGTGTTACTGAAAATGGATACCGGTAGTGAAGTTGAACTTCATGTAAATGTTCTTAAAACTCTGTGAATTTTAAAACTGTAAAATTTTGAAAAAAATATGAGTTATTCCACAGTAAATGTATGTAATGGAATTGTAATTCAAATTGATATTGGCATTCAATTTTTTTAAACATAAAATTAAATCTTGTGTAACGGGTGTTCCATTAAAATGTAACGGGTGTTACGCAGTTGCTAAAATTAAGATTTTCAACATATATACTGTAATAATAAGGTGTCAAATAACAACAAGAAGTATAATTGAGGTTTCTTTGATCACTATAAGAAATAAAAACTTATATTTCATAAAAAAACTTATATTTAACAAATATATACTGTAATAACTCACTATTTTATTTGTTGCTACTAATTTGTTAATATTTTCTAAGAAAATAAGGTATGATATTTTGATACAAACTCAAATTATATTTTATTTCAGAATATTTGGTGAATACAAGTAACACAAATTTAAAACAAACTATGAAAGTTGGAAAATTTTTATAAAAATAGAATGGAACACAAAGATAAATTAACTTCGGGGAGGGGTTTGGTGCCGTATTTTTCCAAGAAAAAAATGAAACATAAAAGAAATATATATATAATAAAATAATATTCAAAACAAGAAGTGATTTTAGGATAAACAAAGGACGAATGAAAATTATTATATGATAAATGGTAATGTAGATAGAATGAGCACAAGTCTATATCGAAGCACCAAGTTCAATTGTCCACACATAACTTATTATAGGCCTACACATAAAAAAAACATTATCAGTTTATTTATAATATAAAAGTTTCGGTTCTTGGCAGATCGGAGAACAAATATAACAAAATTGAAATGAGGTTATAAATTAGAACATTCTTACCAATTGTATTTTCTCAATACTTAACATTCGTTTAGGCCTAGATATATGAAACTTTTTTATTGACAGTAGTATTCAATGTTAAATTAATCAAACATTTAATAAGATACAGTTTCATCTAAAAATTTCACCAATATAAATTCGTATATTTTCTTCAATATCTTTTTGTTAATTAATTAATTAATTTCCTATCTATATATTTAAATATATTTTGGATTGTTACAATACTTAATACATTACGTGGATATAGTTCAGTACTTTTTATACCATGCCTTAGGGCCTATTATGAATTAGACTTATTACTAAAGATCAGTCTTATATATGCCCCTAACAATAATTAATAGAATAGGCATAAAACTTTAAATAAAAACAAAATAATCGCCAAATCAAATTCTAGAATTAACAATTTGGAACTTCATAAGCGCATTCATTTTTCAAAAATATCAACTGCTAGTGGAAACTCGTAAAGAATTGTAAAATGTCCTTTGAGCTACTGTAGGTTGTTGTAATTTGCCAAAAATATTCTTAAATTTGTCATCTCTCAGAATATGATATTTAATATCCCAGCGAAATCTGAGATATTGATGATAATTGTGCTTCTTATTTTTCTCCCTTCATTGTTTTACTCTGCTTAGGATCTTTTCAAGTTGTTCTTCTTTTAGTGTATTGTTCTCTTCTCTTCTTTTTTTATCTCACTCTCTGGCTTTTTGCAAATGCTGCTGACACTTTACAACGTCACTCATCATTTTATCGTGAGAAAAAAATTTATGAGGTGTAATAGTAATAGAATTAAAACTTTAAAGGTAAATAAAATAATTTGATACGCCTAACATTCATTGCCCAGTAAATATGTTAAAAGATTGATTCTGGAATTACAAATAGGAAATTCGCAGTATGAAATTTGAAGGTGTTATCGTGTTCAATTTTATTTAAAATAACATATCATTCTTAACTTATTAAGTGTTGCTACCAAAATTAATAAACTCTCAATAGGGCTATGTATTTAAATTCTACTTAAAATTAATATAAATATACTAAACACTGAATGGTTGTGAGTTGTGTTGAATTGTAACACCCGTTAAATTAAATTATGTAACACCCGTTACGCGAATTACTCATTAAATTATAAAACTAAAATTAAAATAATAATACCAAAACATTAGGGAAACAAAACCTCTTACTTTTACAGTAAAGGTATTTTACTAAGGTGTTTGTTCATTTTGTAATACTAACTTTTGTAAAAAAATGTAACGGGTGTCACATCACGTATTACTTAAGTTTAAAGGCAAATTACAAATTAAAAGACAATATATTATATTAAATATGGCATTAATAGTTAGAGAAGTGAGAGAATAGTTACAAATAGTATTAAAGATAAAAATATGTACCGTATATCCTTGAAAAAAGGTTTATTGTATTATTGAAACAGTCCATTTTATGATTGTCACGTGTAATAAATGGTATTTTGCACTATTCATTTTTGATTTATTTCTCGTTTTCATGTATTAAAATATAAGTTTTATTTGAAACAAATAACTAACGTTATAGGGTAATATTATTCATACCCTGGTGTTATTGAATAATGTATGGCCAAAGAACCTGTATATAGGCCTACTTTCATAAATCCTTTAATTTGAACTACTGTACTGTATATTTTTCTATATTTATTCTAGAAGTCTCTTTTCGACTTACAGAAAATACTTTTTAACAGATAACAAACACCTGTCGTAATTAGTAGTCTAGTCTAGTAAGTGTATCCGGCCAGAGTATGAATGCGAGTAATGAGTGAGTTGACGAACGCTACAGTTGCAGGGCAGGGCAGAGCGGCTGGCTGGGCTGTGCTGGAGGGGGGGGATGGTGCGCTACGCGGCGGGGGGAGGGGACCGGAGCGTGAGAGAAATAATGATATCTTTAAAAAACGATTCCGATACGACCATTTGACCGAGTTAATATCTGAAAACTGCAAAATTCTTTTAAAATTTGTATTTACAAAATGACTACCTGCGATTTAAACAAAATATTACAGCAAAAAAAAATCTGTATAAAACTTTTTTATAAATAAATTTTTTTTTAAATCATCACAATAGCGTGAATGTTTTATTCATATCATTTACAAAATAACTTATAAAACAAAAATCGGATAGTAATTACGGAAATTATTCGTAGTACAAAATTGCCGCAGAGGTGCTGCCATATATCGGGCCAAAAACACAACTTTTTCAGGGATGTTTAGCCTTAAGATGCCTTACATCTAGTACTGGAAATATTTTCAAAAAGTAAATCAGATAGATACATTCGGGCTGCTTTTTTGCATTCAACCTGATTTTTACCTGCACCTTCCTATGCAATAATACAAATTATAATCAATGTGTACTAAGCTTCTTTTAATTCATCCTTTTTTAAAGTACTGGCAAACTTCTTAAACACATTGGTCAATTTCCATCATTTAAATTCGATAAATGAAATATGATCATTCCACTTTAACCTGTGGTTGAACATAACATATCTGTCAAGAAAATCACTGCAGCAGTGATAGCTGATTCCATACAAATGCTTAATTCTTTATAAGCTCTCAACTGTTTTCCTAACTGTTAGTGCATATGATCACAGACTATAGAATTACTCCAGACCTCTCACTGCCATAGGAAAAAGGGTACGGGAAAATTGAGTTAGTTTTGAGCCGCTAGAGTTCAGGTGCGTAGCTACTGTAAGTTATTATCAGACCGATGTTGTCAGATCGCACGAGTGATATGGTGGGGGAGAGTGTGTACTGATCAAGGTCACGTCGATGTGACAGGGTCGTGTCCTACTGTTCTACCTTGTGCACTGTTTCTTGGGTCTGTTTGATTCATTAGAACTTATCTTTATTATTTTAAATATCGGTAGCGTGATAATAATTGACTTAGCTATCTCATGAACGTTAACTGTATTTAATTCAATGACAAGTATAGCAATATACATTAAGCACAATATTACAGAAGGTATTGTGGTAATATGTAAAATAATAACTGGCAAATTAATTTCTGCGAAAGTAATTGGTAATATTGTTTATTTTTAGTATACAGTATATAATAAAATACCACGCTATCAGATTCTCTAACTGGTTTCAACAACAAAAAACAGCACTGATGAAATAAAAATATATATAAACAATGCAAATGTATACCGGTAGGTATTACAATATAATAACTGTATACCTACCATGACAAATTTATTAATAACTGGTACAGCTACATATTAGGTATATTCAATAGATTACTCATCAGATTGTTTAGTTCGGTTAGGTTATGTTTTTCCTGCATACGTTTACAACTGATATCTTTACTGATTCGCGAGTGGTATCAAATTGTTGAGTGCCTTAAATACTACTGAAGGTGAAAACTGCATTTGGATTTTTCCACGGATAAGGGTATTATAAGCATTTCCCAAAACTAGCGTTTTAATTCTCACATAAGAAATAAACCGGTAAATTTACATAAATACATGGGTAAACTAACCTTATAAATAACAAAAATTAAATTTTTGGAGATGTCTAAACCAAACCTACAAACCAAATTTCATGAAATTCAAATATTTCGTTTAGTCTATATAGCTCACCGAACATGCAAACAGATAGACAACTTTGCAAAAACCGATATTTGCCTCACGGGACTTTAAAACGGATATTTCCGCAAAAAATTAAAACAGAGTTTTTCACAGAATTTTGAGTCGATTTTGAATAAATTGGGTTTTATAATTTTACTTTTATAACTACCCTTAAAATTCAAACATCGAAAAAACAAACAGAAATATATCAAATCACACCAAACGTACAGACAGACAGACGAAAAACGTTGCCAGACCTAGTGGCGTTATATATAAAACAATTTTAGAAAAACTAAAAAATTAATAAATTTTTGTGCCGTAGTTTGGCCTACATTACTTTAAATGGACGGGTTTTGTTACTTTTCATTTTACCATATAATTTAAATGGTAAAACTAGTGAAAAGATGGAACGCTTTTTCGCGACTTGGGCTCGTCCGTACAGAACACACGAATTGAAACTACGACTTTTTAATTTTAACAATTGGTTTTCCCTTACCCAAAAACATTTGAAACGATACCCCTCACAGAATTTTCAAAATGTTAACACAATCTTTTCAAAATTTTGATAAAAAAACTTGACCCCGACGCGCTACGACTTTTAAACTCTCAAAATCAGTTTTCCCGTACCCAAAAACGATACCCCACACTGTGTATTCATAATTTTGACCTATAAATTTCAAAATTTTAACCCAAAAACGTGACCCCGACGCGCTAAGACTCACGCTAGACAGCTCAAAAGCTTTTTAACTCTCCGCAATAAAATTACGAAGATTTTGGTACCATCAGAAGTTTTCTACGACATCTGTGAGTGCTTATATCGTGTACTCAGGAAAACAGACGCACAAAAAATTACCTCATGATTCCAATACTTCGGCATTCTAATGCGAGCCGAAGTAATTAATAATTGTTATGTACCGGTATTATAAAAGTAGGTTTTAGTCGTAATTCGAATTCAAATAAATTAACCATTGTATTGGAGCTATGAGAAAGTAACCACTGCAACGGCAGAAAGAGCTTTAGTTTTAAGATGTACCTGAGGAGCACAATGGCCTGGCCTTAGCCAATATCTTAAAAGAGAGAGAAATTGACGTTGACAATTTAATAAATGTGATTTATCAAAAAAAAAAAAAAAACTAGAAGTATGGTAACTGAAAATTGGGAGTGTGATTGAACATTTAAAAACATTAAATAAGGAACATATTTTTATGATTTAAACAGTGTCATGGGTAACAGAGGTTTTTAAAT
The DNA here is from genome assembly GCA_018207615.1 of Philaenus spumarius. Taxonomy (NCBI): domain Eukaryota; kingdom Metazoa; phylum Arthropoda; class Insecta; order Hemiptera; family Aphrophoridae; genus Philaenus; species Philaenus spumarius. The sequence continues at coordinate 7,282 of JAGFPH010026195.1, forward strand.
TTACTGTATTTATGTGTCAATAATTATAAAGTGCAACGAACCACATTAGTTCTGACTAAGCACAAAGAAATAAGTAAGTAGAATTTATATTTGAAAGTGCTTTTGTGTTGTTTACTCATTAACTTCTTGGAGCACTGTAACGTTCAGGCACAAATGAAGATGAAGCATTAGTGTAATTACATTATTACTTAATTTCCTTTCTTATATGATTCAGACCTTTTTGAAAATATTACTTGTACTTAAATTTAGTCTGTACACTATCTGCAACTACAGATGATATTAAAATATGATTTAATAGTATATTTCATCACTAGGACCGAAAGTGACGCTTTTTGATACGAGCTCAAGTTAACGACCGAGGCGAAGCCGAAGTCGGAAAATGAGCGAGGATCGAAAAGCTACTTTTGGCCCGTGTGTGATGAACGATACTTTTCATCACACTGTGATTAATAATATTCATAATAAAGTTCATACATATTTTGTTTAAATAACCTATCGTTTGTCAATAACATTCCTGGAGTACAATGATAACATAGTTTACGTTTACAGCACTAACTAAATTATAGAGATCAGCTATTATTAATTATTGATTTTAATATCAATAGCGATACAAATAAGGAAAAGTGTATCTTGTCTTTGGTGTTTTATTCTGTCATTAATATTAGTAGACACAATACACTACCGATACAGGTACATGAATAAACTTACTGACGTACTTTTTTTAAATAATAAGTTAAAAGTTTATTTAATTCTTGTAAATACAGTAGTATCAAAATGTAGTTTTTATTATTACTACAATTAATAATTGGATTAATTTTAGTATAATTAATACTACTAAAAATTAATTGGAACAACGTAATTTTGTGATAAAGATGTTTTCAATAAAAACATGCTCAATGTATAATAAATGTTGAAAACCGTTTGTTGTACAAATAATAAGTAATATTATTGAATTGTAAAATGATAAGTTTATTAGGTTGTGGCTAAACTTGTTTGTTCCCAAACTTTTTACTGGGGTCTAATTCTTTGGTAATATGTGGGTCATATTTTAAGGTATTATTTAGTTAACTTATGGGATAATATAGCACTTTGGATAGGTAATATTTCTAGTGATTATACCAGAAAGCATAGTCTTGCTCTTTAATACACACAATAATTAAATTAGAATCAGATAAATGTGTAAGTTTGTTTCTAAACAGAGCGCTGATCTACGCACGGAACCCAGCGTACAGTGGCTAGCTGCTGTACGCTCGGTCAGAAGTCGGATGGCGAGCAGCAAGGGCGTACATTTGGCAACACTTTTCAGCGTACATCGACAGTGGCGCGCACTGAGAATGAGCGTACAAATTGACGTTTAAAAGCGCACCCATTTTTAACATGTCAGTGAGAGGTCTGTAGTAATTCTATAGTCTGTGATATGATCAAGCAACCTTTCAAAATAGACACATCACGAGCAGCCAGGGAATAAACTTTATTCCAGGATTTCCCTATGTACAAAATTCATGTCTCATGAACAAATAGGATTAAGTTCCCTGAAATATTTGTATAAATAAGAAACAAAATGTTCCCTAATGTACTTCTCCGCAGTATACCAAAATTGACTGGACTAGTAATGACACAAATAGACTTGATTTCTATTATCTAGTAACTCCTGAAACAATTAAGTGCATTGCATCTTGTTCTAATAAAGCTCATATGTATCTTTGACCTCTCAATAGAATTTAAAGCATTAGCCAAATCAAGAAATGCAATCAAAATGACTGCTAAATCATTTTAGCAATTTTAAAACCTATAGGATAAACTGAAGTTTGGCCGCTAGAATCTCTATTAAATGAGTTTAAAATCTTTTATCTCTATTAAAGAGTGAATATTTTCTTTCGCTAACCAGGCATGAATTCAATGAGGGTCAGGAGCGCCAGACATCATGTCTCAGTGACGGAGCCAAGTTGTAAGTCCTTATCATCGATAAATGTGGTTGAATGGCTTGCGAGAGAATTATTCCTTTCTGTGAAAGTATATGCTGCAATTTTCATTAAAACTTCAGAAAGAGGACTGTTTGAACCTTTTACGACTTACCTTAACTCTTTGCCAAAAAGATTGAACCTGTCCTGCAACTTAGTTTTACGCAAGAAAGACTAGATGTATGGCTATAACAGCTGTTTCTTTTCTAGACTGGGCTCTATTAAATTTAATACAATTACCTAAACCTGTCAGCATCCGAATAACCCAAAACCTCAGACCAATCCTGCTCCCAAATCAGTCAAGCCAAGTCAATAGTCTAAATATTTTAACAAAGTTCCGCCTTGTTCATATCTTGGCCAGACTTTTTCTGAAGAAAAAATCGCAGACTAAATTTCTGTGAGAAAAATTTAGGTTTTTTGAGACGGCAAGATTGATGCTAACAATGAGGTTTTGTCACACCTTCTATATAAAAAATACAAAGAATGATATAAAACAGCTGAAAAACTAAGATATTTGTATAAAAAATCTCACTTTCCAATTTTGACGGACCTAAATTTTGTTAGACTTCTGTATTAAATGAATTGTAAAAATGGCTTTAAATGTGATAATTTTACAAAATATCCTCAGTAAAATATTGTTTTAAATACAATAGAGATAGTTCATGAAAACATCTGAAACAATTTTACATAATTTCATAAAATAACAGCATTAATTTGAAACCCATCAAATTCTGTGAACTTAAAACCATACAAAATAAACGGTACCAGAAACTGGCACATACTTTCTCACAAACATATTTAAATTATTAAACAGATTCACTGTGACTTCATAATTGTAGGAGGGGTAGGAGAGGTGATATTAAAGTAGGAGATTAACTAATAAATATTATAATCTAGAGAGAAAACTATTCGATTGATTTCGAACAAATTTGCACCAAACACGTCAATTAGGCCTGTATAGGTGCACGAAAAAAGGTTTTGAAAAACAACCCCCTTTATGGACAAAAAAACCCCAAAAATCAGTTATTATTATTAGCTAAACGAGAATTTTTTGGAAGATGAGGTTTTTTGCATATGGTAGGGTACATTAAAGGCTACAAATAAGCCAAATTTTATCAAAACCATTAAAGCCGTTTTTTTTATAAAAAAAATAACTGATTTTTTGGGTTTTTTTTGCCAAAAGGGGGTTGTTTTTCATGCATTTATACAGGCCTACTTAACATGTCTGGTGCAAATTTGTTTGAAATCAATCGAATAGTTTTCGCTCTAGCTTTGTATATATA
>JAGFPH010026198.1:0-10524 GCA_018207615.1 Philaenus spumarius
TAATGCAAATATTACTGACTTAGTCATCACGAAATCTCAAAAACCACCGAACGGATTGGAATGAAATTTGATACGTTGCTTCCTCTAAGTCCCTAGGTGCTCGCTAAGACAGGTTTTACTAAAATTCTAAATTTTAGGGGGATTTGGGGGGTCAAAGTTACTAAAAATCCCCATAAGAAATACATAGTATAATATACTGATTGATATGTTTTGTTTGTTATTATACATTTAACTTTGATTTGTCTATCCGTGCAAGCCGGATCGGGCCAGCTAGTAAAACATAAAGTTAAACAAAATTAGATCAAAGCCACGAACCTGATTGATTTATTTAAAATATAGTCAAATTAATGTGTTTCTCATGCTACAAAATATTCTTAAATAATCTAGATACATATTAGTTCTCATAACTGATTGATACAATGATGTTTATACTCGATTAGTGCGATGGTAAGTTGTTAGATCGATAAATAGAGCACTAGTCCCTACTGTACAGCGTTTACCCTTCGATATGCACATTGTGGGAAAGACTTGTATTTATTGTCGACATATCAACTATCAAAAATGTGTGAGTGTTAATATAATTTCTGAACATTTAGTGTTAATTATATCCAAAATCGATTGTTGCTTTCTTTTATCTTGACTAGATTTATTTTTCCTTCAAACCCAAAAATATGCAAATAAAAATAACATACACCTTCAAAACTAACATAAGTTTAAAAGCAACAAGGAAAGTAAATAACCTCTACGAAAATCAGAGTTCAAACACAATCTACATAAAAAAAAATTTTTAATGTTCGTTTGTTCAAAATCTTAAATCTTCGAAAGTTCTTCACTGATTACTTTCAAATTGTAAGACATTTCATTCGAATACAAGCATGCTTTTTTTGAAAAGCAGCAGCATTTATTGAACATAGAAACAACAAAAACTATACTAAATATTTTACAGCAATGGGAGTGCCATACTAAATAATAAAGAAATATGTTTATTGTTGACACACTAATGCTTTAATATTTCCATTAACAGCTGATTTCAAATTTTGAAGCAATTATTTGTATTTTTACTTTTAGGTTAAGTTTTTACTAAGTGTAGGCCTGAACCTTGCTGGTTCCTTTAAGGGTCTGCTCCAGTAAAAGAGAAAGCAACCGGCGACTCCAGCGCTTCACCCTATAGCCGTATCTAAACAGTGCAATTTCTTGCAGCTGGACGCTTTGACATTGCCTCATAAAACTATTTTATAAATCTATCTTTTGTAATTGAACTCTGAAAAAACCTGAATATTTTTTATAATATTGCTGATCCGGCTTGCGATTCACTTTTAATTAAGCTTATACATTTTTTATTGTGTAAAGAAAAACGTTCAAACTTAATACTTAAAAAATGTCAGTTACGTGACAAATGAACGGGATTTAAAAAAATGTGAAACGCAAAACGGATGCGTATTGTGACTGTGGTTAAAATGAGACCTTAAAAACCATGAGACAAAAAATAAACGAACTAAATGGTTTAAAATTTAACCACTTACGGGATAAAAGTTCAAGATGGCCGCCACTACAGCAGACACATCATTTGGACATTTAACATTATTTACCATCTTAGCTTTGGGGTTATTATTATCCTTTATAACATAAAAAAAAATACATAATTATGAGTACAGAAGGTTCTAACGGGATTGGCGTGTGGAGCCAATTCTTAAACAGAAAACAACAACTGAACAAACTCGTACACACTTAGCACTATAGCACCAGAAGTGCTTGTGAATATCGTGTGAAACAGCGCAAGTTAACTCTGTATAGTAAACTTCCTTCACAAGCAGGTGCATTATTTTTAATAAACTTCATGACAAAATAACAAAATGACAACATCTTAAGTCTTTTAAAAACGGCCTTGGGCAACTTCTGTTGTCTGGATCGCTTTATTGTGTTTATGATTTTACACACCAGGATTTTGTTGAGCAATACATGACTTATTGAGACAGTCATCATCACATTTTTGTATTAGTCGTGTTATGCAATTAATTAAACGGTAATTCAAAGTTATTAGCGAATTTCCATAGGAAAAATGAGCTATTGCAGTGGCCTTTATGGTAAGACCCAAGATCGGGAGAGCAAATGAGCACCGATCATGGTAACCAGAACACGTTTTGGGGTGTCATTAAAAATCATATATATAAATAAAGTCCGATTTGGTTCAAATTTGGTCACACGTTGGTTGTCTATGTCGCTCGGACGAGTTCGTTAGCCAAAAAATCTAACAATCGGAAGCACGTTTTTTGACAGGAAGTAACTATTTTTTTAGATTTTTCCTATGAGAATGAATTTGTTTTCGAGTTTTTTCTACAAATATAAATTTAGGATGTTATTCTGTACATTTTGTGTATTTACGCGACCTTATAGCTCGCTTGGTTTCTCCAAAATCGATCAAAACGTAAAATGCCATATTAGTACCCGGTTCAAAGCCATGTGGTGGATTCCACCGTGGGGTTGCGTGAGAAGCACGCAATGCATTGTGTATTGAAGATACTCACAATATTCGGAATGTCGTGCGAAGCACGCAATGCTTTGTGTTTTGAAGATACTCCCAATATAGGGGTTGGCGTGCGAAGCACGCAATGGTTTGTGTATTGAATATACTCCCAATATCCGGAATGACGTGCGGCGCATTTTGCAGCTATTCAGCACCATCGTATAAACTTACTTTTTGAAATTTGCTCAACTCACGTCAGCGGTTCAGCTGCGTGGTCGAATTATTTATTTATGTAATGTAAATAAAATTGTATGTGATGAGACTGATTTAGTCATTGCCGGGACCTTGCTATTTTAAAATCTGTCCGTCTAAAATCTAAGTGATTCTGTTTAAATGTTAAAAGTAATTTTTTATTTATTTATTATAAGTTATTTATTTCGTATTTTGTGCCAAAAGAAATGAAGTTCTGAGTAATTTCTTTGTTCTATTATTCAGATTTATTTGATGAATCTTAAACGATTGTATTATTTATTGTCTACAGGATAAATAAAGGAATGATATGTTAAAATTTAAACAAAATAAAACAAACATAAATAAATGGTGCACACTAAATATATAGATCAGAAAGAAGTTTATAAAATTCTATGAAATATTACAAAAGTAGATGGAAACATAAATGTATATTTTTATTTAAAAATAATACTCCATATTTCACAAATTAATTACTTTCTCGAAAAACTTAGGAAGCTCTCCTTATTATACACACGTACATAACGGATACTTCAGCTATTTAAAAATCAACCTTTATTTCACCCACTAAACCAATTAATTTTATTTTAAAATCAACATTACTAACCTTTATGTCAACTGATAAAGAATATCATTGCCGATTTCCAAACCGATCACCTTCACTCAATCACAACTTAACGACAAATACATTCACCTTCTTCAAACACTAAAACACACAGGATGCATATATAATTTATCCATTTAGAGTCTATATACCAGCTGCAGTACGTGCATATAATGTTAAGGTGATATTTGGTGAGGTATTCTACAGCCCGTGTGGAGTAAGTCTTACGTGGCTCCCATCTCAATAACTTTATTAAGAATCGGTTTTAGATTCGGCCACATAAGTAATTTTGAGCTTAAATTAATTTAACATTTTAATTTCATAAGAAATAATGGTTTTTTGTGATTATTTTAGAGAAACATTTCATTTCAATCCGATGTTGGCAGCTTTGATAAAATTTGATGTGGTAAGATTCTGTGTTCAACTAGTGTTCTGAAAAATTTGTGTTATAGTGCAATTAATATTCTATTTTGCTCCAATTTTTTTACAGCTGTTTTAGTAGATTTAAAATAATTTTGAAGTAAGTAAAAACAATGCATACGCTTTTGCAAATTAGGTCTTTATAACGCAAGCAGTCGAATGTTAAACCATTCACCTTTCAAACTATATGAGTTTTTGTTGTTAGAAATACACAATGGGGTGCCAATGGAAAGCTAAGAATTTTAGGATGCATGTTTACATACAGTTTTTGTTTAAGGTAAACAAAATAAGAGTAAGCATGAGAATAAGCTGTAAAATTATATTTCGCAAACCAGGTCTTCAAGTCACTAGATACTATTTAAACATTTTAAGTATATATAACTATTATTTTGTTTAAGCAAAATAGTTTCTAAATGGAAAACTAAACACTTTAGTACATTTTATCTCAGTTTTGACGTGGGAAATAAATCCTTCTTTTATTATTTTAGAACACTCTATATAAGGAACTGGAATTACGTCTTAGAAGTTAAGCCACAAGTGCTATCTCTTCCCACCACTTTAGTGAACTCTTCAAATTCTATTCCCAACTGAACCTACTTGTCTCCTTAGAACACCACAACAGTCAGAGTTATCAGCTTCAAATTTTCGACATGCAGAGAGTTTTGCTAAGCATTTCATGTCTTGATGTGTTCTGATGTTTTCTGCTGTCAGCTTGATCAGATTAGTTTTGGTCTCTTTTTTGTCCGTGAGTAGAGGGAATAAGATGGTTTTACCCCAGCTGGATCCAGCTGGATCCAAGGGTCACCCCCAGCCCAGAAAATTCCCCTCACCACACCGGGATACCCCTTCAAAACCCTCCTACCACCCCCTTTTTCCAGCCCCAGGTCCAAAAATTCATCCCTCCACCCCCAAAATTCCACCCACCACCCATTTATTCCCGGGTCACCCCTCACCCCAAAAATTCATCCCAACCTCCCCAAAAACTTTGACTAAACATAAATCCCACCCCCACCTTTTTTAAACCTGGTTAAAATCAACTCTCTCTTTTAATACAGCTGGATCCATGACTAAAAATAAATCCAAACCCCTCCTTTTTTTAAACCTTACCCAAGGTTACCCTCTCCCCTATAAACCTAATGGTGAAAAACAACTTTCTCTTTTAACGCAGGTGGATCCATGACTCAAAATAAATCCCAATGGATCCATGACTAAAAATAAATCCCACCCCCATATAAACCTAAAGTTTAAATACAACTATCTTTTATTTATTGTCCTAAGGGTGACCACAACTTTCTCATTTATTTGTATTTTTGATAAACTTAACTCAACCTAAACCTAAGGGTGACCACAACTTTCTTTATATTAAGATTACCGATTTAAATATTATTATGTGAATTCAACACTATAATTGAACTGTTGTCAATTTAAAAACACGTTTTTAAGTTAAACAAGGAAATTATTATTCTTTGGTTAAGGTAAATTTTTTCAAATATTTTAAAACAGTTTTTTTTTTCAAAAGTAATATGTAAATAACATACACAAATCTTGACGGGTAAGAATAGTTGGTAGGCATACCGTTTTAAAAGTAGCAATAGGAAAATAGAAATATTTAAACTAAACTAAAAAGAAACTAACCTATATATCGTATGTTTAAAATCTATTATTTTTAATAAAATACCGGGTTTTAGTTTCAAAATTACTTTTAGATACTACAAACGAACAATAAAGAAGAAATAAAATACGAATGTATTCAGTAATTTATGAATTTGAGACAATAATAACTTAATATTATACATTTTTGTGAAGGAGTATTTTTGGTTCTCTATAGTATATATAATAAATAACCAAAACTGTCAGTCCAGATTGAAAAAGAAATATTTGTAACTCCTAACTTTTTAAATATAATTTGAACAATCGTAAGAAAAAACACAATTTGTAATATTATTCTATTGTAATAAAAATTCTATATAGCATTGAGTTTAAAAATATGTTTTGTCCTTATACGTTTAAAACATATAAGTTATTTCTTTCGAAAAAGTTTTACCAGATATGAACTTGATTAATCATACACTTTTTTACAAAAAGGTTGTAACCATAGAAAAATTAACCTGATTTATTCCTTCATTACAAAAATTTTATTTATTATTTTTTTTATAAAGATAAAAATCTTTAAAATTATATATATTATTTTTTCACAGTTTTGAAAATTTTCATGCTTGAATGAAGATATATTAGTAATGAATTTAGTTTAATAAAGATTTATATATTTTTAAACCCTCGGTATAGATTTTCAATAATACTTATTCATTAAAATTACCAGAAGTATATCATCGGCGGATGTTTGATCCTATTAGAAAAATGGAACAAGGGTTATGAAGGTTCGAAAAATATAGTACATTTTTGTGAAGTTGTATCCATAAATTGAAAAAAAAAATATTTGTAAGTCAATTTTTTAAATATATACCGAATCCTTTTAAGAAGAAAAAGAAACTCACTTTGAATAGCTATTATAACAAATTATATATAACACTGAGTTTAAAAAAAATGTTTTGCCCTTATATGAAGTAACAATATTTTAAACATATCAGTTATTTTTGAAAAGGTCCACAATTTGTAATAACTATTATAACAAAATGTGTTTGTAATTATTTTAGATTGCACTTGACGTTCTCCTCCAAAATAATCTATAGAAACAGTGAAACTGAGTAAGACATTACAGGGAAGAATCTAATTCTATCGAAATGCCTTGAGGCACATTAGAAAGGTGGTGCAAAATTAACCGACCTTAACCAACCTTGAAATAATCATACAACGGTGTTATGCTAAACATCGTGAATTAGTTTATAAAATATATAGAATGTTGTTAGAATATTCTGACTGAAAACACGATTTAAAGTTAAAACAAGGAAACTAATATTCTTTCGTTAAGGAACCATTTTTCGAAATATTTCAAAACAGCTTTTTCAAAAACTGGATTCTGATTCTCTATGGTATATTTTACTTCGATCTTTGAAACAATAGTTAATTTGTTCAAATTATAATCATACGTAAGTATTAAAAATAAAATATTAAAATGATACAAATAATAATATAAATGGTGATTTTTTAAAAAAATTCCAACTTGTTTAAAATATATTTGAGATATGAAACATAATTACACCAAAATTAAAATCAAATATTTGTAAATCATAACTTTATAAATATCATCGAAACTCTGCTTAGGAAAAAAAAACATAATTTGTAAAAAGTGTTTATAAAAATTTCTATATAACCATTGAGTTCAAAATATTGTTTAGTCTCATATTTTGTAATAGTAATAATTTTATAATATTTAAAACATAACAATTTTTAATCTCCAACTTGTTTCAAATACATTTGAGTTATAAAAATCTAATTACGTCAAAATTAAAATCAAATATTTGTAAGTGAAATAACTTTCCGAAATATCGTCGAAACTCTGCTTTTGAAAAAAAAACAATTTGTAAAATTTATTTATAAAATCAACTATATAACCACTGAGTTTAAATATTGTTTGGTTTTATGTGTTATAGTAATAATTTTTAATTTTTAAAACATATCAGTTGTTTTTCAAAAAGGTTTTACCAGATATGTATTCAACTAATCTTAATTTTTTTTACAAAAGGCTGTAATCACAGAAAAATTACCCTGTTTTGTTTTCTTTTTTCTATAAACAAATTGTATTTTTATTAAGGTGAAAGTCTTAAAACTTATATTATTTTTTCACAGTTTTGAATATTTTCATTTATAAGTGGTGATATATTAATAATGAATTTAGTTTAATAAAGATTTATATTTTCTAATCCATAACATGAATAAAAAAGGCGATTTACCTACCACTGACGTGAAATATATTTACAACCGCTGAAAACCCTAAACTACTTAAGGGTGTTCAAAACCATCATGAAAGAGTCCAATAAAGTCCTCTAAAATATAACTTATCTTTAGTCGAATTTTGAAGAAATGTTTTCGTAGGGGACAAAAATTGTAAATTATACATTTTTAAGAGTTTAGTCAGCATACGTTTATTGTTTATACTTGATTTATATAATATCGACTTATGTTATTTTTGAAACATTAAAGTGCAGTTATATAATTTCTAAGTGGTTCACTCAATATTACATTCTTTATTTTCAGAAATCCCGAATAAAATGGACTCTTGGTAAAACAAACGTTCCATATAGCTGTTATTCAACTGCAATATTTAAGACTTTTAACAAGTATTTTGAAATCATACAACAACTATAATAGATTACTATTCATTAAAGTAGTGGAAATTAGAAACGTTGAGGTTGACTTCGGAAATCTTTCATAAATAGGATGGTTATTGTTTGATGGATAATAGTATTATTTTGTAGCGTTTGGTGTTTAGTTATTGTAATTAATGTAATAATTGACTTCCAAGGTTTTAAGAATAATTCTAACGAATTTATAATAAAGGAATTAGCAATAACATCTACAGATAGGAAATATTGTCAGCACTATATTGTTGGACCGCTTTTCGAATTTAATACGTTATCCAACTTCAGGAAAAGAGAATGTAACTGGTTAACTCATAATTATCATGGTTTAAAGTGGGGCGACGGTTCGACCAGTTATGAATCGTTGATAAAAGAATTGAAATGCATCTGTGAAAAAAATGAATATTATTTACGTCAAGGGTAAAGAAAAATGTGTATTTATTGAACATATTTTGGAGAAAGAAGTTATAAATTTAGAAGATTTACATTGTCCACCTCTTGGACTTTTAAATTCGAACGAGACATTTAAACGTTGTTTTTTCACAATAGTCAAACTAAATTTGTGTGCGCTCTAAATAATGTTGAAGTATTGAATGATTGGTTTAACAAAAATGTACTTAACAGAAATAGTGTGATTCAAATAATAAAAACTTGATTTTAGTGGAAATTATTGTAATGTGATTAGATATGCTTGTAAATTATTTTAGACTGCTCTTGTTTTATAAACACATTAATAAATGTAAGTTTTCCAATATTAATAACATTTAAAAAATATTACTATGCTGAGGTGTGTTTCTGAATTAATTAATTATATGTAAATGTTTTGATATAAGTATTGATAAATATTTGTAATTTTTTTAAGCAAATAATGTTTTCCTACAAAAGTGTAAGTGTTATTATTTGATCCCGTTATTAAAAATATGTAGTTGAAATGATAAATTCTGATAAATGATAAGATTTTATTATTATATAAAAATAAAATGTGATACAAATAATCAAAACTTGATTTTAGCTGAAACTATTGTAATGTGATTATGTTTGTAAATTATTTTAGACTGCACTTGTTTTATAAAAACATTAATAAATGTATGTAAGTTTTCCAATATTTAATAACATTTGTAAAATATTGTTATGCTGAGATGTGTTTCTGAATTAATTATATGTATATTATTTGATCTAAGTATTAATAAATATTTGTAATTCTTTAAACACATAATGTTTTCTACAAAAATGTTAGTGTTATTATTTGATCCTTTTATTAAAATTAATTATGTAGTTGAAATGATAAAGTCTGATAAATGGCAAGATTTTATTAACATAAAATACAGTACGCAACATAAAACAATAATTACCATTAATATAAATTAGTATATTGCAAATACTATGTTTAAAATTGCATCACTACCAAATTGTAAGAAAATAGAATGTAAATGGTTAACTTAAACATTATCTTGGTTTAAAATGGGATAAGGTTTAATAAATTACTGGATGTTTATGAAGAGAGTTGAAATTTATCTGTGTAAAATTAATATTATTCATGATTCTTGAGTTAGTTACCAAACTTTTATAATATTTCAGTTAAACCAAAAAACAAATTCACCCAGTTTTTATGTTAACCAACAAATGTTTACCCAATTCTTATTGTTAAACCTCTAATTTTTACCCCGACTCTTAGGTTAACCCCAAAAATGTCACCTATTTTTTATATAAACACCAAATGTTTACCCAATTCTTAGGATTAAAATTAAAATTTTTACCCAATTCTTAGGTTAACAGCAAAGATTTCACCCAATTCTTAGGTTAAACCATAAATATTTTACTCTTCTGTTTTAATGTTAGACATTACATTTTGTATTTTAAACAAATTATAATAACATTTACAAAAATATCGTCAAGTATTTATCTCTAAAGAAACATTTTGGAATAAATTTCTTTCTTTTTTAAAACTAAAATATCGATCAGATATTATTTTATTTAGTGAATGGTTTTGAAAACAATATTTAATATTACTACGCTCATACAAGGAAATACTCAAATTTGGATATTTAAAACTCATATCTCGGATAGGGGTTCTCATCAAATTCTGTAGACACACCAAAATTTTCACGTAATGTTACAAAGTTTCCAGGATAATGTTAGGTTTGAGTCAGGGTGACTCTTGAGTTAGTGACCAAACTTTTATAAAATTTAAGTTAAACCAAAAAAAATTCACCTAGTTTTTAGGTTAACCAACGAATGTTTACCCAATTCTTATTGTTAAACCTCTAATTTTTACCCCGACTCTTAGGTTAAACACAAAAATTGTACCCAATTCTTAGGTTAACCCCAAAAATGTCAAATATTTTGCTACCCAAAAAGGATTATTAGAAAGAAAACAATTCATAAGTTAAATAATAATATAATTTATTTTGTACTTTATATTTACAACCGACACAAGACTATTCAGGAGCATACACAATAACACGAAAAATTACACCTGTCAACTACGAGTTAGAAATGTACAGATACGGACGATTAAAATCAGACAT
>JAGFPH010026199.1:0-10523 GCA_018207615.1 Philaenus spumarius
ATTACGTGCTGCTACGGGTTGAAAATTTAATAACAAACCCTAAAAACAATAAATATTTATTGGAATTATTTCCTTAAAGCTAGAGATATGAAATTTCGCACTTATTAATTTTAAGAAAATATTTTAGACGTATGCTAATACCGTGACAAAGACGACTGACGGGCCGCCAGTGAACAATAAATATCAAACTAATTGAATATACATGTTATACTTCAAAAATATGAAAAAATATGACAATTAATTATGAATCATTGTGATGCAACAAACAAATTCCCTGTAGCGAAGCACGGGTATTAAGCTAGTTTAATATCAAACCTACAATTAATGGAACATAAAAATGTAAATATAACAATTAGAAATCAACATAAACCAAATGCAAACATGGTTAATATAGCTACATTTTACAAGCTTAGTTATTACAGAAGACACATTTCATTGTTTTTTTAAATAGATTCAGTAAATCACACGCATATGATACCTTCATTTTTTTTGTATTGTTATAAAACGTTAACAAACTGGCAACTGAAAAACATTTTTAATTCAGGTTAATTTTTGAAATTTAAATTTTTCCATGATTATTTCAGAAATTTTCTACTTTATAATTTAAATATTAAATTTTAATAAATTAGTCGATCAATTTAACAATAAAGAAGAATTCAATACACAATCTTTACTTAACTTACCAAATAAAACAATGTGCATTGCTTAAGAAATCATCGGGATAGCAGCATACTATTAAGATGGCCAACGCAAATTCCTTTTTAATCGATAAATAACTCCGTAATCGTCGATCTCACTCTGAGAAAGCATGCGTTACTAAAAAATAAGAAATTGTATATAATTTGATCAAGATGCCATAGATTTAATATCCGCGAAGACTGTTACAATGAAGCTATTAAATGCAAAACGTGAGTTTGTTCACTATTAGGCGATTATAGAAGCACTTAGGCTAATTGGATTTAATAAATTCTACATCATGAATGCGTTTAGATTTAAATTGTGCTTCGCTGTTTCACAGATATTTAAATAAAGTTATCAAGAGAAATGTATGTTAAGTGCAAGTGAAGATCAACATTGCCTAAACATATTGTGCAACAAATATATTTATAAATAAACTAGGGGAAACCACTGCGTGCTCCACACGCCAACCCCGTTGGAACCTTCTAAACTTATCTTATGTTTTCTTTATAATAAAGGTGTAGGATTAATAATAAGCTAAGATTAAACTCCTGTAGGAATAAACTCCAAAGCTGAGATGGTAAATAATGTTAAATGTTCAAATCAAATTATTTCGTATATGTTATAACAGCAGTTATAATAAAGGTTAAAAGAATCAGCAAGGCTCAGGTCTACACTTTAATAAAAAACCTAACCTAAAAGTTAGAATAATAGCTTCAAAGTTTGAAATTAGCTGTTAATGGAAATATTAGAACAAACAGCTTTTGTATACGTCATATTATTCAACTTTTGGTATGGTAATGAATGTAAATACATGTGTTGCTTCATCAGTTTAGGCCTAACCTAAGAATTTTTTCCACTAAATTTACAATTATTGAAATAAAAATTGTTTATCAACATGAATGTTACTCAGGGATAATGTAGCTTTTTATTAGTAAAACTATTTTTTCAATTGGTTCAGTAGTTTCAGAGTTTACCTCCTACATACAAAACAAACAAACAAAAAAAGAGACTTTACGTCTTTATAATATTAGTATAGATTAGTTCTGCGCTATTGCTTGAGTTTAGTATACAAATATATGATTAGATTAAATATAAAAATCTATTTAGAGAGTGTATTGCAAAATTAAATTTAAAGTGACACTTGTGGTTAAAATAAAATTATTATGATCAGGGCAGGTGGTCCCGCGCGTATATATATATATATATATATATATATATTTTTTTTTTTTTAATGTTAACGCAATTTATTTTATATGAGTAGCTTAACACATTTTATTATTAATTCATTTTAAGGATAGTTATCCCATTTCATTACTTTGACTTAAGTAATCATACTGCAAATGGCTTTTATATTACATAAGAATAATATTATAGAATTTTAGCTTTATGCCTAAAGCTTGTAGGACGTCAGTGCAATTTATTTTTATTGTATACGGGTAGCTACCCCAATCCAACCACTTAGACTGTAGTAATTGTAATCTTTAAACACTCCCAACGTTAATATGGATAAAATGTGAAAGTTTTAGTCAAATCGGTCTAATAATTTTTGAACCTAGAGAGGACAAAGAAATAAAGAATCAAACATTCCCTTTTATAAATAGAGATAATAGCACACAGCCCTTCTTTAATTCGTCAATGTACACTGTCAAGATTCCCGGTATGCGCTATAAATAATACAACACACAAATAAAATGTAATAATTCGTATATGATTAATAACTTATATATACAAGCAAACATACATTTTTATAAATAGAGATAATAGTACACATCCCTTCTTTAATTCGTCCAGGTACACTGTCAAGATTCTCTTTATTCACTACAAATAATACAACACACAAGTAAAATTTGATAATGTCCATATAAATAACTTTCTAAATACCTTTATTGATTTATGGAAAGTAAAGTACAATCTATATACAATTTATTACACTGACTTCAAAAACGCTAGAGGTGTCAATGCCCTGTTCGGACAGTAAAGTTGTTAATCCTCCCATGGGACTCTCCAGATCTCCTCGAAATTTCCCTCGGGAGATGACAGGTGCGATCCCGAAATGGAGTGTTATAATAATATACGACTTACAGACCTTTACTATTAGTTTTGTATTGACATCGACAATACTGGGAATTGCTGTTGCTGTATGAAGAGTATACGCAATATTGAACCACTTTACAAGGAACAAAAGAACTTTTAAAAACGCTAGCATAAGTAACAAATGAAACAATTAAAGAACTAACAGTATTAATAACACTAGAAAGATACTAGTAATATGTTCGAAAATCTTAAGACATAGAAAAGATTTGAGAGACTAGGTCTGTCCCTGTAAAAAACTATTCTGTTTCATTCAGTACAAGGCACGCTGACGATAAGTCGAATAAATTCACTCCTTTAAACGTCCTTTGTTTCTTAACCCTGCAGAAAGTTTCAGAGTGTTTTCCTTACATAAAACCATCTTAGGTAATCTTCATTTTATAGTTAATAGGGCACGCATTTTTAGTGGAAAGTTGCATTAAATATATTAAGAAAACCATCATATTGTTTAAAAACCATTTACCACTTTACTGTCAATACCTAAAACAGACTGTTTAATAAATAACTCACAGACCGCAAACATACGACAGACAAAACGGTCAATAAATATGTAAACTCAGGAATGTTATATTTTTCAAATATAATTACAACTTACCGTCGTCAATAGTCAATTGTCGTTGATTCTTCAAACGACGGCCGTTTCGGCTTATTAAGCCATTTTCAAGTTAAAATTCGTTGGAGAAATGCTGTAGTGTATCCTTGTTTCTTAAAGATGTTGCTGACAATGTGCTGTAACTCTTCATTGTATTGTAACACTATATATTTATTCTCCGAATTTACCTTTGGTTTCCTAGACTCATTTTCTTGTTTTTTAAAATTCCGTCAACAATAGATGGTGGATATCCATTGTTGATGTCAATGTGTTTAATAGTATTTATTTCATTGTTGAAGCCTGCTTTGTGCATGGGTATGTTACGGAGTCTGTAAACGAAACTGTTATAAGCTGACATTTTATGTGATGTACGATGGTTGGATGATGCGTGGATAATATGGTCGGTATGGGTAGGTTTTCGATATATTTTAAAACTATGGCTTCCGTTTGACAATGTTATTGTTATGTCAAGGAAATTGATGCTGTTTTTCTGTTGTATCTCAGTTGTGAAGTTCAGGTTAGGGGGTAAACTGTTCAGGTATGTGGCAAAATTTTGTATTTGCCTACTTGTGCCTTGGTATAATACGATTATATCGTCTACATAATAAACATATTAACATAATAAGTTATATTTTTGGTAAAAATAGGAGCTGTTCACAACATTAAATATAAATTGAAGCATTAGGCTACCTGAGACACAGAGTCCATAAAAACAATAAGTTTTCAGTAGTTTGTCGAAAATGATTGAAACGACCCAATACCTCCTTCCTCATTTCCGTCGAAGTAAAGAACTTCAACCACAAAAGAAACACTTGAGCTTAGTTGACAAATAAAGCTTTACATCGCTATTTGTTGAGCTTTTAATATGGATTTTTGTAATGCATTTTAACTTTTACACAAACAATCAAAGCAATTCAGAATCTCCAGAAATTATTTTATCCATGAGTGTTGCAAAAAGAGAATATTCGTTTGTATTATTTTAATGTTTCACAAATTAATAAAATGATAACTAAATTGTTTTACTGCAACATTAAATAAAAATAAAGTTATAATTTAATTGTGAGACGAAAAGTAAACAATCCTTCATCCGATTGTTTTGACAGTTACACAATCCGATAGGGAATCAAAAGGGCTACAAAAAAGGTATCTTGACATTTTTCGCTACAATGTACGCTTTTTGAGTAATTTAGGTTTGAAATTTTCAAACAGCCGCCATTTTGAAACGCGTGATTGGATTTAATCGTTTATTTTTCTTGAGGTGTTTCATTGTCAGGTTAAACTTCATGCCAAGTTTGAACTCAGTCAAACCGTTCTCTAGATATGAATTATTTTGTACAAAAAACAAAATGGCGGATATGTAGGAAACTAAGCGTCTTAGGACCTATGTTTATTGGAAGTTTTGTTCTTGTTTTGACCAAAGGAACAATTTGTGGAAGTTTGGAAACATAATTTGGGAACACCCTGTATATAGACAAAGTTGTTTAGGAAATGTAATAAAATAGAAGCAAGATGGTGTTTTGTATAATATGCAGAAGAGAGGCACGGGTTCCGATTGAGTTGGACTTGAATTTCATTATATTTAATGGTTTCTCCATCACAGCTTGTTATGAATTTTAGTTGGACAAGGAGGCGGGGAGGCACTTAATGTTAACATGCAAAGGGCTTCTCCATACCTGCAAGTACATGTACTGACCTCCGTAAAGCATGCAGAGATATAATAAGGTAATGATGGGACAAGTTTAGCTGACATGTTGGGACTTAACTAAGACTCACCCAGCTGCGACACTGCAACCTGAAACACAAAACAACTTGTTGTGGAATTATATTATACCGTATAGTTACAACTATTAATCATATAAATTATCTTTACGACTGGTTTAAACTAAAGAAAAATTTTAAATAAATTCCCAAACCCTTATTCACTGGACAAAACATATTAGCTTTTTAGCTCTGACTCATAGGATAATGCAGTCCAACAGGAAGCAGAAAAGACAAAAGATATTTGAAATAGAATTTTGTGACTTTTTCCATAAAAATAAAATAATGGAATACATAATAATTCGATTAAACTATGCAAACTTGAAGATTTACCACTGCAGTATGGAAACGAACAATAATTTATTTAGAATAATTTATAATCAACCTACTGTTTCAAATTTTACTAGACGTGCCCATTTACAAGCTTTATTCATGTGTTTTAAGCAATATTAGGAGACACGACTTTAAACCGAATATTCAAATAAATTACATATATGCAAAACAATAGGACTAACGATGAATGAAGTGATAACATGTGTTGAGTGAACAATATTGGGCATTTCCAGACAATGGTAAAGTGTTGGAGCGTTCTTACTTTGTATACATTTGAACTTTACATGTATTTAGTTGAACGAATGTTTTATTGCTGCTTATACTTAACATATAAACTCCTACAAATAGTTTAAGTATCACATTATAAATTAATTTTCCAAGGTAAGTTTTGGTTCGAAAAGCTTAGAAAATATGTGACATTAAGATTAATGTAAACTGATTTGAAAAATATTGTGCTTTTTAGAAAAATACTAGTACCGTATTATCTTTATTAACTCGTATACAATAACTAGCTGACCCGTACGGCGTTGCCCGTGGTGGTTGGTATTTTCGGTCTTTTTAACGTAATTGTATTCTTTTTAAGTGTTCAGTCAGTAAGTGGTATTTGGCTTTTATATATATAGATCTTAAATAATAAAAGCACTATTGTTATAATAATAAAAGATCTGAAATTATGATTTTAGTAACTTTGATCCCCCCAAACCCCCCTAAAATTTCAAATTTTTTAAAACCCTTTTTTAGTGAACACTTATGGCTCTAGAGGAAGCTACATACCAAATTCCATTCCAATCCGTTCGGTAGTTTTGAAGAAATCGTGATTTAATAACTTTGATCCCCCCCACCCCCCCCCCCTAAAATTTCTATTTTTTCAAACCCTTTCTTATTGAGCACCTATGGCCCTAGAGGAAGCTACATACCAAATTTCATTTCAATCCGTTCAGTAGCTTTTGAGAAATCGTGATGAGTGAGTGGTATTTCGCTTTTATATATAATATAGATTATAATTCTTCTGTACTTGTTGTATGTCACTGAACTCGTCCTAAACGGCTGGTCAAATTTTGATGAAATTTTATGAGTGTGTCCCTGGATGGTTTGGATTCACAATTGGAAGGGGTTGAAATGTAGTTGCTAGCCCTATACAGTAAACATGAATTGAACTAACTACAAGCTATAAAGCTAAAATTATGTAATGTTATTTTTAAGGGATATATACAACTATTTACAATTTGATTACTTAAGTCAAAGGGATGAAATCAAATAATTACCCTTAAAATTAAATAATAGCCCATTTGTTTGTTCTATATTCTCAAAAATTACTCAAGTAAGTATACTAAAATTCCACATTTACACATATTTGTAGCAGGATTTTTGTTTATAGAATAAGGTCACTACAAACAACAATATTTAAATGGGGTATCTAATTTTATATAATAAAAACAAATTGCACTAAATTCCTTGAAATTATAAATCAAAAATGATTTAATACTATTCCTAATGGATATAAAAACCTTTTCAATTCAATTATTTAAGTAAAAGGGATGAAATGGGATAACCACTCTTAAAATTTTACCAAGCAATAACGAAGCATTGCCAGGTCCACTAGTATATATTTTATATTCAAAAATCAACATTGTTTTGTTACTAAAGTATTGTTTAAAAGCCCACCTGTTGCGATCAATATTCTTGTGTTAAATGTTGTTACTTCATGGTGCTTATATATAGTAGAAACTAAAATTATTATCAACAAATAAATCATTGGTAAAAGTAACATTTCTTGTTCGTATATTACTTCTATTTTTAGTAGAAAGCCACGATGGCTGTGGTTGTTAAGGCGTCAAAGCTTTATCAATCGTCATGGCAACCATCAATGGAAAATACCGGGATCAATTCCCATTGACCCCGAATAATTTTCTAAATGGTTTCTTAACAGACATCGTTGGCTGTGGTTCGGATTCCACGTAAAACTGTAGGTCTCGTCTTCATTAGCCTTAAATGCAAAACAGCAGGACGTTAAAAAAAAAAAAAAAAAAATGTAGTAGAAAGATTTAATACACATACTGTTTAAGTTGGTACTTCCATTTGAAACTAAGCACCATACATTTTTCCGTTAGCTAAGTTAGTAAAGCAAATAGTTTACGTTCAGTAGCTAACAAAACCTGCCCGAGTACCCGTAT
The DNA here is from genome assembly GCA_018207615.1 of Philaenus spumarius. Classification (NCBI taxonomy): domain Eukaryota; kingdom Metazoa; phylum Arthropoda; class Insecta; order Hemiptera; family Aphrophoridae; genus Philaenus; species Philaenus spumarius. The sequence goes on from JAGFPH010026199.1 coordinate 7,630, forward strand.
CTACGGGTATTGACAAAGTAAAGCATCTCATAAAGAAAGTTAACTAGTTTTTTTTTTGTAGAACCTCGTATATATTTTTTCTTGGGAAGGCACAAACGAGTTAAGGAGATATTTGGATCTTAATGAATAACTAAGTTATTAGGTGTAAACACATTTTCCTCACAATCATATTGGGTGTAGCTAAACTTATTCCTATGTTTCCCCTAAATTAGCCTAAACTCTTATTTTTACAAATAATGTCAGTCAAAAACGCTTGCAATAAAGACTACATGTTTTAAGTGCATGTACATATTCCTTTCGTAACATACACATGTAATTAAGATCTTTTCAATTCAGATAAATCTAAAGTAGATAATCATTATACATCATAAACACACTTTATTGCCAAATTTGTTATATTTGATTGCTTTGGTCAACTTTCCTATTCTAATTTTAGTGATATTCACTATTCTACAAGATATGTGTCATTTACACTTTAACAAAAAGGAGGAGGGGATATGATTGCAAATCTATACATATAAACTAGGTTCTCTGACCTTTCATTTTTCGCTCCCCCCTGAAGTTACATAAGTGATGAAAATGCCAACCTCAAAAAATCTAATTTTGTCTATAATTTTTTTATTTTTTGACTGGAATTTTAAATATTTTCGGAATAAAAAGTTGCCTAAAATATTCTTTGAAAAGTCCTCTAAATAAATGCTAATACAAATTTCGTCAAAATCGGTTCAGCCATTCCGGAGATCAGCCCGGTAAACAAGCAGACAGATAGACAGGCAAACAGACAGACAAAAAAATTATAATTTTGTGTTTAGGTTTTGGTATTGGGCGAATAACCGTATGAGCTTACAAAACAGATTATATTTTGAAATCACAGGCAGACGCTTCAATTTTATTTATATGTATAGATGTACAGATTTCTTACGATATTTTCTTAACTTTTTTAATATTTTCAAAGTTCTAATAATAAAAAACTGAACATCCTTAAAATTGTGGAAGTTTAATTTATAAGTATAGATAAAGTTGAAGTGTCCGTGGTTTCAAAATATAAGCTTTTTTCTAAGATCATATGGTTATCACACATTACAAAAACACAAATTTATAATAGTTTTTTCTGTCTGTCTGTTTGTTTGGCCGGGATAATCTCCGGAACGGCTGCACCGATTTTGACGAGACTTTCATTAACATGTCGAGGACTTTTCAGAGAATATTTTAGGCTACTTTTTATTCCGAAAATACTTAAAATTCCTGTAAAAAAATTTAAAAAATATAAAAGTGATGGAAAAAATTAGGGATTTTGTGGACAAATGTTGGGGATATTGCGCGTCTATTTCGATCTATTTCTTACATTATGTACATGTCACAACTTGTCCAGGGGGAGGCTAGTAAGGCCGCAATGAGATTGAACACAGGAGGGAGTTGGTCAACATCTCTTGCAAGAAATGGACACGGTGAGTGTCTGAACAAAATACTGGAGTGGGATCCGATGCTGCAAGCCGGTACGGACTACATGACTCCTAAGTATAATTTCAATAGCAAATTAGAGACTATTTTCCCGGCTCGGGAAGAGTGGCTACGGAAACAAGTAGATCTTGGAAATGGACAAATCTGGTTCACGGACGGGTCAAAAACAGACAAAGGTACGGGAGCCGGAATGTACACGCACAAAGGACCGTACACCCAGGAAAGATACTCAGCGTCGCTGGGACTCTACTCCGTAGTCTTCTAAACGGAGGTGTACGCAATACTTGCATGGGTAAAACGAATACTGGAACCAGGAAGCACGAGTACAGATGTTGTGATATGTTCTGATAGTCAGGCGGCTATAATATCCATTATAGCTCCAAGAACAACGTTAAAACTGGTCTGGTAATGCCAGTTACTGCTGGACGAGTGATAACAGTAGGCAAGTAAGACTTGTTTGGGTCCCTGGACATGAAGAAGTAGAAGAGAATGAAATAGCAGACAAACTAGCTAAAAGAGGAGCAGAAACTCCACCGATGGGCCCAGAACCAATGATAGGAATATCAAGAGGCTATGGAAAAGAAAGAGTAAGAAAAAATGTTCAATCAGAACACTTGCTCAGATGGAGAGAGACGGCAAGAGGTCAGAAACAGCAACACGACTTCATTGATGGCCTGGATGGACATCTAAGCAGAAAACTGCTGGGTCTTGGCAGGCGGGAAGTGAGGTTGTTGGTCAGTCTACTGACGGGACACAACTCTCTGAAGAGGCACCTCCACCTGATGAGGCTGGAGAACAACCCATTATGTCGAAGGTGTGGATAGAAGGAGGAAACTTTGTTCGCGTTTTATGCCAATGTGATGCCCTCGCATCAATGAGGCAGAAATATCTGGGACAAGGATACCCCGACACCAGTTATATACGAGAGGAAGGCCCTCATGGACTCTTTCGTTTCGCAAAAAGAGCGGGTTTGATGTGAACTGCTGCCTGGACATGGGGCACAGAGGACCTCATGGTTTGGTGCAATGGGTCCTGATGGCGGACCACACAACCCCCTAATACTAATAAATGCCACAGCTTAGATACAAGTGCCTCTGTCCTAATCAATCATCTTTACCATAAAAACGCCTATTAAAAATTTAAAAAAAATTAAGAACAAAATTATGGATATTATGATTTTAGGTTGGCTTTATCATTTGTCACCGAAGGGGTTGGCGTGCGAAGCAATCAGGGGAATAGCCCCTAGTAGATAATATTAGTTACGTTGGTTACACTTTTGAATATAGAGCAAAAGAATTTTCCTAAAGATTGTACCTCTATCTATATTATAGCGATGGTTTTTTCTTGTTATTATTTTGTTCTCCGCATACGATATATTTGTTAAATTTAGTCATGATTTATCTAAACAAAATAATATGTAATGGAGTAATTAA
>JAGFPH010026201.1:0-10523 GCA_018207615.1 Philaenus spumarius
GTCTTGGTGTAGTATGCCACATGGTCAAATTGTGCAAGAAGAAACCAATTACAACAAGAAACCTACTACAGCTGTAGTTTGCTGTAGTTCAATATCAAACAAGCTCAATGTTGCTCTTTTAAGTTCTTTAAGTCGAACTAATTCCTGTATTATATTTTTATCTACAGTATATCTGGTATTTTTTTCTTGTATTTTCTGAACTATGTATAATTTAGCCTAAATTTGGTTAGCTTTAGTTTATATATATATTTTTATATAGGAAGGAGCAAGGTACCTATTTTTCGTTCTTTCAGACCTCCAGGGTCTAATTTCCAAATTCATTTTTTTTAGTGTCGACACAAATAACAAAAGATATAATAAATCAAAATTCTCTTTATTTTATTTTGTTTATTATTTCAAGAATTATTTTTTTTTATCATACAAAATATGCGCATATCTATAAGTTAAACGTTGGAAAACTATTTAAACAAATATATATATAGATATCAAATAGCTAATGTAACGGATATATTGGTAGACACCAATATTCCCAAAGACTAAATAATAAAAATAAAAAAATAAAGCAAATTATAAAAAGATTCTAATACTCAAAGCAAGTTAGTTAAGAAGAAATCTTTGCTCTGGACACAGTTAAAAGATTACAGCTGATACTAGTAACACACGTGTAAACTATTAGGTTACGTTCCCAGACATTTCAATCAAGTCAGCAGCATTAGAACAACTTGCTCTGAAACTAGCGAAACGACTCATATTACATTTCACACAGCTTTAGCGAACAATGCAGAATATCATGAGAATGCTTTTACAAGAATTTACAGATAGACAAATTTTTAGAAAAACGAAAGACCAATAGGGAGATGAGTAAAAAATCTTTAGCCAATGACAAACGGTTTTTCAAAAGGACGCGGTAGCAGGAGTAGGGCAAGAGCGTGAAAAGCCTGGGTCTTCTTCTAAAATCTTTTGAACGGGCAAGACCTAAAAGCCCGCTTCACACCACAATGTATATTTCAACCTAAAACCCGCTATAAAACGACTAAGTACATTTTACCTTAAAATACACAAATCATTTAAAATCAATCATCAATTTCAAAAGGCATCGCAGGAACCAGTGGATAAATAGTGTTCAGTGAATGTGCGAATATAGATAAATGAATATCAATAAAGTGTTAAATAAAATAATCAATAAAATATATAGTATCAGTTTAAAAGTGAGTAAAAGGGAAAATCGCCAAATATGTAAGTAATTTTAAAATTTCAATTTATGTTAAGACAGATCTCGAGGTTAAACAAATTAAATCAAATCAAAATCATATCCAGATAATTAAAGTAAAATCAGATACAAATATCAAATGGGAAAATATATATATGTAATAAAATAAATTCATAATTCAAAAGCAACACTAAGTAAGCAATTTGGTCGGGTCTTCTTTATATAGAATTAGCTGCCAAGGATTTAAAAAATACCTAATAAGCAATTGAAAGGAGATTCCGATTGAATTTAAAAGGTCAGAAACTGTTGTTTACTATAAGGTTTAAAAACAAATAATTATGTTAAGTTAATTAACAAACTTTTAATTTCAATAATTGTGTACTATATTTTGTTTAGAAGCCTATTTTAATAAATATAAGTTTTACATATTAAATATTAAGGAAACTGCATAGTAATTAATTAGTACAGTTTCCCTTAACAACATTATAATATTAAATATAATAACTATCAAAATACTATCGTAAAATTAGTTTAGTAAATTCAGTAACTTATCATTAAGTCAAATTTAGAGAAAAATACAAATTTATAAATTAAACATTAAGAAATTGTAGATTGAATTATTTGTACATTTCTTAAGAACAATTTTCATTGTGTCATGTTAACTCAACCTTTGCTTAATAAATTCAATACAAATTCTAGATATTATTAATTTAGGAAAAATATGGCTACCAAATTAATCATATGTCATGTACAATCTTTTATTATTAATTATACATTTAATTCAAACCATCAAACGTCTCTGAAGTTATTTCAACCAATTAGTAGTAAGTCAGACCGCTCAAGCCAAGCAAAATTAATTCGTAAGTCGAACGAAGCTGGTGGAGCCCCCAAATAAGACAAACCATACATGGTTTTAAAATTATAAACCTTACAGGATAAAGTCTCCCGTATCAAAATAATAACCTTACATGGTGAAAACTCACCTCCATATAATAATAATAAAACCTTACACTAAGTACATTAATACACTTGGTATTTATTTCTTAAATTTGTGTATATTAGTAACTTCATGTTTCCATATTTTCTTTGATGCTAACCATGTACTTATGTTAAATTAATTAGTTGTCATTTAGAAAAGGGGTGGGTTTTCTTTGTTTTGTTTGTTCTATAAGGGAGGGTTTTTCATTTCTTTTTTTGATATATTGTACTTAATTCATTTCAGGGGCGTATCAATTGTATACATAATTTTTTAATTAAGGGCGAATAATTTTTGATAGTAAACGAATTGTTAATTACACATTGTATTTTTTTGCCTTTGCCTGTGAAAGAATATTTCAGATATCTCGTTTTCGTCAGCTAAGGTAAGCAGGTTGTCACTAAGTAAATTTTGGAGTAAATTTTTGTCGAATACACGTGCTGTCTTTAGTTTAGGTCCAGTTCGACTTCCAACTTAAATTTTCTTTCGTCAGACGGCATACTTACTACATATTGCATACTTATTTTTCTTCTTAATTCAAATACAATATAAAATTATACTTTGATTAAGTATTTGCGGGGATTTCTAATCAACGGCTACCCGTTCAGTTGCATGTGCCTGGCCACACGATTGTATACAGTATACACCTATATCTACACTCCCTAATCTATATATACGAAGCGATGCATGCGCACTAAGGTTAGAAGGAAATGTTCTCGGTAGAAGAAATTCTTTGTCGCAAAGAAAAAAGATCGTCGTATTGAGTAAAATGAGTAACACAGCCATTCAATATCATTATTTCTTATTGTTGCAAGGGTGGTTTCAACCAATGGCAGCGAAGCGGGCATGCAGGGCCCGCGGTGTGGTGTGGCCCGCAAGCTGGGGGGCCCGTGATTCTTGACCGGGTTTTTAAGTAAGTACTATAACAAAATTACTAAAATAAGCTAATAGTCCGGCATCTATAGGGGGTTGAGTATGCAATGAAAGTGTAACGCATTTTGACTTTTGATTGTTGTTGGGGGCACCTTGGAGATGACCAAACCGATGTTGTCGCCCTCTCAGCAGGTGCACAACTTGGGGGGGGGGGGGGGGGGGGGAAGTAGCGCGGGGCGCGTTCTATAAAAGCGCTCAAATCTCGTGAACGAGACGTGATAGAAACATTCTCTAGACGGCATTTTATTAAACACATTATGTTCTTCAAAAAATGTCATTAGCAAAAATCCCGTATCTGCAAAGGAAATCGAGAAAAGTATGTATATCTTTAAAAGTACCATATTTTATTTATAATTGCAATAACTTATGACGATTTCATTACTATTAAATTATATTATACTAATAATCAATATATTTTCATGATATGTCATCACTCATCAAATAGTATTTATTTCAAAATATTCTGTGTACGCGAGGTTTCCGGGGTAGTGGGGCACTGCGCGGGGGAAATTGCGCGGGGGAGCGATCTATAAAAGTGTTCATATCTCGTGAAGTAGACATGATAGAAACATACTCTAAACGACATTGTATTACACACATTATGTTCTTCGAAAAATGTTACAAACAAAAACCATGTACCCGTAATATAAATTAAGTAGTTGAACATTTTCTTTTTTAATATGTACTTTAATCTCAAAATAGCGGGTCCTTTGCTGTTTAAACCATAACAACGTGCCACATTATACCTGAAAAAACTACATATTTATACATATAAAAAGGTATTATCGTATTTTATTTCTTACTTCTTATTTTATAAATGGAATTTCCTCTTGTGAGAATGAATTTTTCAGCCTTAACTTTATCACTTGATTGTCTTTGAAACTTTCACATAGCCTACTATAATACACTTAATTGAAATGAACAAAAATAAGTTATATATTGTGTTTAAAATTGAAATAAACTTTTATGAGATGTTTGATTAAGATATAGAGTCAATTAAACAATGTTTTGCAGATTTTATAAGCCATTCTCTTCGATTTTATTTTCATCTTCTATGTGTGATAGCGTTTTTTTCGGGTTTTTACAATTAATTGTCATAGCATTTGCAGTAGGAGCAGCAGGAACAGTTGTTGGAAAAAACAGCCACAAGTTGCCTTGGAGCAGTTTTTGGAGTTGCGTGATTTAAGTAACGTAGTAGGAGTAAGGGACATTTCCATAAAAAGAAGGTTTAAGTTTCCAGAACTATCTTGGAAAAATCAGTACTTAAATAAATCTAAAGGTTCGATTTCAGCACTTAGGGACTTTTCCCAATAGTACAGTTGGGCACTACACCGTAACAGATGTAATTTGTAACTGTCTGTTGTGCAATACAGTTTGCTTATGTCATTGACGACAGAAGAGTGTGTTGTTATTTGGATGTAGCGACTTTCATTGCAAATTTCTCCTTTTCTTCTCAATAACTTCAAATAGAATGCTTCTAATTTTGTCACAATATCATCTGATAGTTGTCGTTTATTTAAATCTGCAAAATACCACAAATTTTTTCTGTTATCATTGAATAGTTCATCATGTTTACCTGCAGGTTGATACAACACCATCGCTGTTAAGTGCGTTGTCTCTTTCCCGTCGTACGTTTCCTCATTGAAGTCGTCATTATTAATAGCCCCGTGAATAAATAAACCTGAATTCGGAACTATGTTCGATGGGATAGGTATACTGTCACCGCTACTTTCAACTGTATGAGTCAAAACTTTGTTGTCAAGTCTAGTGAGGGTGCTATAACTTATTGAGTGTCCTAATTTATTTAGTAATGTTATGAGAAATTTAGATCTGGTATAGTGATGGATGCTTTGTGCCAAAGCTACATGTTTCGGGATGAGGTTACCATCACTTACTAAATTATGTAAATCTATATAAATTGATATGCACTTTCTTCTGATATTATCGGTAATTTTTCTATCTTTGAAAACTACTTGCCTAAAGAAAGAATCCCATGAAGGCGAAAACTTGAAATTGTCAAAAGAATCGGAAATTTCTGATTCATTACTCAAAAACTTATCCAGTTCGAAAGATTTGTTTTTTTACCTCTTATCTAATTGATTCTACTGCAATGGCTGTTTCTGAGATACTTCGGATTTTTTTTTGTACTAGCTGTTGTTGTTTCATATTGCTATTAAACACAAGAGATGATTTGGATTTATCACAGGGTTGTGAAAATAACAAAGTTTCGCCATAATGCTTTTTCAACCTTTTTGTAACCCTGTTGTTTATGGCTGAGCTGTCACCTTGAAAAAACTGACGCAACCTGTGAGTCAAATATGACACCTCGAAACCCTTGCTTATCAGTTCATCGTTTATTTCTAATACTAACAGTTGAAAAGCATCATTTAATAATGAGTCGTAATCCCGTTCTTCATTAGGCTGTTCATCTTTACCACGAAAATATTCTATTAAACAAAGTCTGTGATACAAAACGTCTGCCGCGAAAACGTCTTTTTCATCGGCACAAGTGCTTAGCCTTACGAACACACAATCTTGTCTTTCTTTTACATTGCCTTAGCAATTTTTTGGCTGGTTCTGGTTCACTAAATCAAAAAGTTGTCTTTTCTCTTTTTTTTAATTATTTTGACAAAAAATACATTTTTTTTAAAGTCACACTTGGGTACACTACGGCGAGTTATCAAAGTAGATGCCAAAGATGAGGATGCGATATCAAAGTTTTCGGCAGGTTTATCAATAAATTCCGCATCAAAACGCCTTTCACATCTAACTGCATATTGTTCACTAACTTAAGACGCATAACAGTTCTTGTGCCATTTACATGATTTTGCGATTTCTTCATTATCTAGGATAACTTTAATGCTGTCCCGCCTACGCACACTACATGCTTTATTGTTTGTTACTGAAGTTTCTTTCGGATTAGCAACAAAAGGACTGTCATTTTTATCTTGGCAAAACAAACATAGTGCTATGTCAAAGTCTTTTTTCTTTTTAGAGACATTCAAATCAAAAGCCATGTTAGATTCATTATTCCTTCAAGAAAAACAAAAAAGTATTACAAAAAGATTAAGAGTTTTATTGCTCGAATTGTAATAAGCAGAATAAGTCTACAGTATTTGTAAAAATGCTACAGATGACATACTATAAAGTGAACTACTGACTGGTTTGCATGAATCAGGAATAGTTTTTCAAGTCTTATCTGTACTTGTCGCTAGCGGGTAGGTTTCATTTCCGGCGTCGCAGTGTTCATTTCAACTACCTCGGAAACCTGGCGTATATAGAATAGTTTGAAATAAATACTTTTTGATGAGTGATGAAAGATGAAATAACATCAACATATTGATTAATGGTATAATATATAATTTATTAGTAATGAAATCGTCATAAGTTATTGCAAATATAAATAAAATGTGGTACTTTTAAAGATATACGTACATTTCTCGATTTCCTTTGCAGATACGGGATTCTTGCTAATGAAATTTTTTGAAGAACATAATGTGTGTAATAAATGCCGTTTAGAGCATGTTTCTATCACATCTCGTTCACGAGATCTGAGCGCTTTTAAAGAACGCGCCCCCGCGCTACTTCCCCCCCCCCCCCCCCCCCAAGTTGAGCACCTGCTGAGAGGGCGACAACATCGGTTTTGGTCATCTCCAAGGTGCCCCCAACAACAATCAAAAGTCAAAATGCGTTACACTTTCAGTGCATACTCAACCCCCTATAGATGCTGGACTATAAATGTCTGCAGACATGATAGTGCATCCAAAACTGCAATAACCATTGTTTTTTAGAGAGCAGTATTTAGTATTGAATGTCATGAATCAGACCGTAAGTAGCAGGTAGGCAGGGTACAGACGCCAAGTTACTGTATACAAACTATAGGTCTAAGGCAAGAATCGACTGAGTAACTTAATTTCTATTTACTGTGTGTATGTCTGTAAAACTACGAGTATGATAAACTGTCTCTACTGACAGTATTTAAATTATTCAACCATATTTTTTTTTAAATATTAAGTGATCTAGTGGTTGTGTAGATAGTTGTTTAATTACCTAACTAACTTATAAACGATTACCATACAATTAACACTTCCTTCAAAAAACGCCAACAGGTTTAGAACCTAGCCAGTGTGACCAGGCCTAACTCTCAAAGACCAAGCAAATCTGGCAAATATTATTTTCAAAAACTCAAGATCGAAAGATCGGATCCCAGAAATGTTAAGAACTTCTCTAAGCCAAACACGACACCCACGTGTGAATTTCAAAGACGGTCCGGTCAAGATACCAGGGGTTTTCTTTGAAAGGAACGGTTGTATAGGCAACCGTTTGATCAAAGCTCGTTCAAGCTGCCACTCTAAACTTAGGCCAAACTTTTCTAAGACGAAGGTCTCACCAATCGCTTTCTGCTGTTGGTGGAATTGTCTATTCGTGATTTAAATGTTGATGCCCTACTGGACTCAGGTTCTGCGAGATGCATCATTTCAGAAGAGTTATTTAACCAAATTAAAAGTTTTAAAGCTATTGAATCTATAACTCCGGTAGTGCCTGACTGTGTCACCACCTCTGGGGTAAAGTTGGCTATTTCCTTTTCTTGCTTAATTCATGTTAAAATAGAGCACTACAGCTGGACCTTTCATTTTTTGGTGGCGCCAATGTTATCGTATCCTCTAATATTAGGCTCTGATTTTATAAGCAAAAGTGGACTGGTACTTGATATGTCAGCAAAACTTTTCTACTTTAAATTCGATAAATCGTGTGTGTTCAGTCTGTCTAAGGTCAGAGAGGGTACTTCTTCAAAGTCCAATTCTGCCACTGCTGCTCCAGTAGTTGAAGATCCGCTAGGTCATTTAGGATCTAAGGAAAAGGGTCAAATTCAACCCATCATTAGTGATTTCCGGAGGTTCTCACTAAGCGATTAGGTCTAACAAGCCTAATCAAGTACGACATCAAACTTAAGGATGAAGTTCCGGTTAAAAGTCACCCGTATCAACTCACCCCTCCGAAAATGGAGTATTTAAGGGAGCATGTTTCAGACTTGCTCCGAACAGGTGTAGTAGAAACCAGTCGTTAGGCGTATGCATCGCCGGCGTTTTTGGTTCAACATCCTGATAAGAAGGCGCGTATGGTGATTGACTATATAAAGCTCAATCAGCATATTGTTATTGAGGCGGTTCCTTTACCTAATTTGCACCAATCTTTTAACTGGTTTGTCGGAGCCCAGTACTTCACAGTTTTCGATCTGAACTCAGCGTATCATCAGATCCCGCTCACAGAACGATCAAAGCACTTAACTAGCTTTTGCACTCCCTGGATGCTTTACCTGTTTACGAGAGTCCCCTTTGGACTATGTACTGGTGCCCAAGTTCTAAGTAGGCTTCTTGATCAGGTTTTCTTTGATATAAAATACAAGTTAATCTTCAACTATCTTGATGACTTGGTTATTTATTCTAAAACTTGGGAAGAGCACCAACAACGTCTTCGCGAAGTGCTTTCTCGTTTGCGGCATGCTGGCCTGACGGTTAACCCCGAAAAGGTCCGTTTTGCCGTAAAAGAGATCAGCTTTCTAGGACACCTTGTTTCCTCGAGCGGCGTGCAGATAGATCCATGTCGCACTAAAGCAATAAGGAATTTTCCGCAACCTAAGAACCCGAAGGCCATTTCCCGATTTATCGGTATGGTCAACTTCTTTTCCAAATTTTGCAGAGCACGCTGCACCCCTGAGTCTGCTTCGACGAAAGGGTCAGAACATTTCTTGGGGAGCTGACCAAGAGAGAGCTTTTAACCACCTGCGTGAAGCAATCATCCAGCCTCCGGTCCTCCGCATGGCTGATTTCAATAAATCGTTCATCCTACAAACGGATGCAAGCTCTTTATCCCTTGGAGCAGTCCTACTCCAAGAAGTTGATGGCATTCGGCAACCTATAGCGTACGTCTCACGTACCTTAACCCCAGCGGAAAGAAAAGCCTCGTCCGCATCCGTCCGAATGTCTAGCGGTAGTTTTTGGAGTAGAGAAGTTCAGGCAGTATCTGGAACACCGTGAGTTCCTTCTGGAAACCGACAACCAGACCCTATCTTGGCTTCTTGCCCGTCCCCGACAACTTGGAAAGCTAGGTCGGTGGATTGCTAGATTAACTTCGTTCAAATTTCAAGTGGCGCACATTAGGGGCACTCAAAAAGTCATAGCAGATTCTTTGCCTAGGATGTTTGATACCGAGAATTTTCCGTCAGCAGAAGCTGAAATACCGATCAACATTTCAGTCAAAACACTATGTGCCAGTCTGCTAACCCATTTTCCACTAGCTTATAATGATATTAGGGAACATCAAAAGGCCGATTCGATTTGGCACATACTTTCTCACAAACATATTTAAACTATTAAACAGTTTCACTGTGACTTCATAATTGTAGAAGGGGTAGGAGAGGTGATATTAAAGTAGGAGATTAATTAATAAATATTATTATTATTAGCTAGAGAGAAAACTATACGTCAATGAGACCTGTATTGATGCATGAAAAAAGGTTTCGAATTTTTTTGAAAAATAACCCATTTTTCGGTAAACCCCCCAAAATCAGTTGTTATTATTATTATTATTATTAGTTAAACGAGAATTTTTAGAAACATGCGGTTTTTTGCATATGGTAGGGTATATTAAGGGCTACAAATAAACCAAATTTTATCAAAATCGTTAGAGCCGTTTTTTTTATAAAAAAATAATATTTTGTATTTTGTTTATACTGTTTTTTATAATTTTATTAAAACTGTAAAAGACGTCCGATTGATATGGGACGAAAACAGAAATGTTTGTTAAGGCCATAGCCAGGAAAACTTTTCGGGGGGGGGGGGGTGGGTCAGGGCCGGGGATTTGAATTTAAACCCTTTTAACACGTTCACTGCTAAAGCCTAGGTTTGTAAGACCACACCGTGAAGTTCAAGAGAGGCAAGTCGATGAAGCCGTTACTTACATCACGCCGTGATTTAACGTGATACTGGTTTGTAAAAAGGGCGTATTTGACGGCGCGAATCTATTTTTAGCTTACTCTGTGAAAGCAACTAGACCTCAGATATAGTTGCGAGTGTCCGAATAATGGATGTTGCTATGTTGTTGTTGTTAGAGGAAAAAGAGGAGGAAGAGGAAATTGTGCTTAACGAACAATTGAGTTTTAAGGAACGAAACTCATCCCATTTTCAAGGGTAGAGCAGAACAAGGTTGTTTTCAGATATTAATTTTAAAACATCTGATGGATGACGAAACAAAGTTCAGAGAGTACTTTAGATTGTATACTGATTTTTTTCACACTATACTTTCTACAATTATTAAAGATAAATTTGGAATAAAAGTTATTTTCGGTATATTGAAGATGTAATGAACTGAAAAAAGTTAAAAAGCCACCTGTCCTTAAACTGG
>JAGFPH010026202.1:0-10523 GCA_018207615.1 Philaenus spumarius
GCACACATGATATAGTTTTTTGAGCTTTCCTTGCAATAAATCCACAAATATAATACAAAGTATTTTCTTAAAAATAACAACATTTTGGTTCATCTAAACATGATAGTAAATTTAAGTCAATACGATCTTCATTAGTGTTATCATTAGCTTGCTCATAATCACACGTAAAGCTTACAATTGAGCTTTGGATAACAGGATCAAAGTGCAAGATGTTCGCATTTTCACTATTACACAATTTCTAAACATAAGCTTCCTCAATGCCCTGTGAAATTGTTTTACATGACTTCATCATAACTCAAAAACAAAACAAAAACTAGCTCATTAGAAATAACAATAAATCTAAAAAACACGACTTGTTTTTATCGCAAAGACAGAGGACTCACCGCTAGACTCAGGGAAAAGCAGAAATGTAGTAATCATGATCAGTCTATTTAAAGAATTCTAAGAATAATGTAACAAAGTAGTAGATACGCAACATATCCATACCCCGGCGCGGCGTCTATTTAAACCCCGCGCTCTCTCACAATCTGTTCATTCCTTGTACTGTATCGTGGCAGTGGGCAGTATTACAAAAAAAAAAAAAGCTTTGGACAAAAAAATAAATTCAGAATGTTATCTACAACTTTCTCGCTGACAGTTTAAACCTGACCAACAAATAAAAAAAATTCTCGCATACTACTTTTTCCAACTCATAGTGAATCAAAATTAAAAAAATATGGCACTAAAATAATTATACAAAATCCCCGTACTGTTATTTTACTTTTTAATTTATACAGATGGCTTCCCCATTTCATCCTATAAAAGATGCTATACAATTCAAACGAGAAAAACAATGTCTATGATTTCAAAGGCCAGGTTAAGCATGACCCAAACGCAATGAGTGGTGTAGAAGATTATTAATACTATAAACACCAATAGTGCTCAAAATAGAACTAGGCCGACATATTTAATTATTAAACAAAATTTGACGAGTAAACACGAAACGCAAAGTAATATGGGAAATTAAGGGGATTCACCACTGAAAAAATACTTTTTTTGAAATACACAATAAAAATGGCTTAACTATTTTTTTTATAGTGAGTAGACTAGTAGCAAAAAATACAAAAATATGAAATGGCCAAAAAGTTGTCACATACAGTCTACAGTGAATAAAAACTGGTTTCTTTCACGTTTTTCAGAACATATTTCAAAGTGATATACCTAGGAAACTATCCAACATATTGCACTGCTCATGGTCTCATTTTGAAGATAATTATCTAATCTAAATATTTAGGTAGATTTATCATGGTAGCATTAGTGGTTTTAAAAAAATCATAGAGTAAACTTAAAATTGTTTTTGAAGAAAACATGCATATATATAAAATTATGTTTCTAAGCAACATATTCACTTAAAAATCTAATTCTACTTAAATATTTAGTAAAAGGTCTACTGAATAAGTGGTGAAAATATGAACTCTGTATCTCAATTGGTTTTCAAGATATATAGATTTTTGTCTGACAATTTGTCGAAATTCAAACTTTCGGAAAACTGTGTTTGAAAGTAAACGTATGTTTAACACTAATATTTCCTCCAACCTAATATTTTTGCAGACAACGACGTTGTTTTACATTCTACTGTTAAATGTTAAATACAGGTAAACATACTGTGACTCAATAGGTTAGGTTAGAACCTTTTAGGTATTTTTTTTTATTATTATTTTTGCATTTCTGTTAGCTCTAGGTTAGCCTAGAGTCGAATAGTAAAGTTGCGCCATTTCAAGTATATTTTTTAATTTAAGGTTGTGAAATAAATTTACACAATATATTAGGTCAAAAGCTTGTATTATACATCAATAATAGGTCACATTATCAGTTTTCAATAAAAAATATATAGGCCTATATATATATATACATCGTAAAATAAAACAGAGTTCGGTCGTTGACGTTCAAAATTCACCGGCACCATATGTTTTCCCCTCCGCTAGTAATTAGTAATGAAAATAAAACAGTACAATTATTGAATATATGTATGAAACAAGATCTAAATATGTGGTTTACATATTTATAATGAAAATATATCAAAGAAATAAAGATTATGATGTTTTAGCAAAACATAACAAAAAAAACATCTAGTAAAAATGTGAAATTTTGGACATTGACGCGTATGCAAAAAATGTTATTTTTTCAGACTTAGGGTTAAGATAAAGGTCTTAGGCTACTATATTCTTGTTCAGTAGGTTCCAAATGACAAAATAAGACAAAAAAATTTTTTTGAAAATTTCATGATTTTTCACTATTTTTAGTGGTGAATCCCCTTAAGCATTGTATTCTCGAATAGAGCAACAGGCAATGTTTTTAATGCGGGTAGTAGTAGCGAGCCCGCGCGCACAGATGTCTTGGCCCATCTGTATAGAGAGAAAGTAAAAATTTCTGACATGTTCGTATACGTGACTAACGTATAATCCCCTCTTATCTACACTGCTGATTATTAGTTTTTGGTTGTAAGTGATCTTAAAAATTATTCCACAATTTTTGGCTCGGTATAAAATCACTCGGAGCAAAAATTTGTTCGACAACTTTCACATGCTCTCATAGGCGTAACCAGGACGACCGTATGGGGAGGGTTACAACAACCGGGGGATTTTGTTTAGCGATCACTCCCGGCTACGACATCACATTTGTAACGCATGATTGTATCGAATATTTGACGCACTAACAATCTTCCAATCTCAAAAAGACAAACACCATTGGAAAGGCAATGTTTCAAACTTTAATTTTTGTATTTACAATTTCTTTCTAAAACGTATATTTACATACGTAATCATCGTTTTAGTTTTGAGTTTTCTAAAAGCAAATGTAACGCGAATGAAATACGCCGAAATGACCGTTAATTTCCAGTTTCTATGTCCCTCCCTACAGCCCGCCCAGTATTTTTTCTGAGTTATATCTATACTAGGGGCTCTACCCCTGGACGCTTCGCGTCCCAACCCAGCCTCGGCCTACGGCTTCAGATGGGTGCTTCGCTTCACTAATCTTTTGCTCGTTTGTACCTGGGTGAACGAGCATCGTTCAGTATTTTTAACATCTTGATTGTATCTATAATGTATCTATTCGAATATTTATTTAGTGACTTTGAAGGAGGCATAAAAAGAAGCTGTATATATTCGCCTTCTAAGTGACTTTGAAAGGTGGTATAAAAAGTTCAGATTTAAAATTTTAAGCGCATTTTTCAGACTTTATGTACGTTTTTGAAGACATAAGACCTAGCGCATTCAATTCCTGACGTCAAATTACCCCTGTGCCCTGTATGCAAATTTTCATCAAAATCGGTAGAGCTGTTTTCGAGATCCGCTACAGATACATAGATATATACAAGAATTGCTCATTTAAAGTAATAGAATACTGATGGATGCATCACACTTTCCCCTATCTAAAACTGCCATCCAATCAAAAATCGGACAAGTAGTTTCTAAAGTTGTGGGGCGTTTTTTAGACCCTTGCAATTGGTCAGTTTTCCAACTAATAAACAGCCTTACTAATTACATGTGATAGCTGTGTGATAGAAGTCTATTTTTAGACATATTTTGATAATTATGTATGTGTAGAGAATGCTTATAGCTAATATTTCCTGTAAACCAAATATGTTTTGTTCGAAAGGTTTGTTGTCTATGAGCGTGGGGATGAGAGCGTTTTGACGTTTTCACACTAAGGCTGTAATTTCAAATTAACGGTTATTCCCCATGCAGCTTCGTATCCGACCGTTGTATACCAAGCATGCGTGGGATGTTTATATATTTTTCCTCGCTTTTGTTATTCAAATAATTCTAAGTCAAACACTTTTATAAAAAGATAATTTACAATTATACAGTTCATTTCTTTGATTTATTCTTTACACTTTGTTATAATAATATTTCATTTTTGGGAAAAGTATATATTCCTAAATTACGTTTCAAACTTGGAATAGTTTTGATAGCAGTCTTGTAGTAGGAACATAAAAACTGGTGTTTTCAAAATAAGAAAGTTGAAATTGATAAATATTTGTATACAGTTCTATTTATAACTAAATTACGAAACTTTTTTACATTTACGGAAAAAACTAAAAAAAAATGTTACTACTTTTTATGTAGACCTAAAGTTTAACTTTTACCTTTCGTAACTGAACATTTTTTATTTCTTGAGCTAATAACTTTATAAATTTTACATCTATCATTTTTTTTACTAGCATATATAAATTCTTTGAACTTTCCTCTACAAGAAAGCTATAACACTTTTTGATTATGGTTCATTTACTACTTTTGATAAAAAAAATGCTTGCAAACGTAAAAAAATCCATTTTTGTTAACATTGCTGGTTCTAGGGTTAAATTAAGATGCAAAAAACACGTTTTAGGCTTCCCAAAAGTACTTTAAAGGTATACATAATTTTCCACTTCTAATTGTGATTCAGGCCTACTTTAGAATAGCAACCATGACTCATCCCCCGAAAAATATTACCGTGCGCTGCGTCTAACCTCATAGGCTTGGAACACACGGCTTTTTTTGCCGACTGCGGATTAGTTACCTTCCCCGCTCATAAAAAGCCTCATTGGGATTCATTAAACTGAAGTGTTTAGTTCATTAATCATAAAGTGTGTAATGTAATATATCATTTCCTTTAATGTTTTATTGATATGAACAGAGAGCAACTCTCGCTTAATTGTTATTCCATCGCCGATTGAAAAGGAAGCAAAAAATATACTTATTTTCGTTCGTCCAATCATTAAATAAAAAGAAGAGCAGATTTTGGAGCATTCTACACTGTGTTTCCTGATTTGAGGAACTAGATGAAACATTTTTCAATTTTTTAAGAATGTCGGTTTCGTCATGTGACGAACTGCACACGCGGCTGAAGGATAGTATTCTACGAAAAAAATACTAAAATAAGGAAAATTGGCGTGCGTTTGGCCACTGTTTCGGCGGAGACGATGGAAAATCCATAAATTGTAATGGTAGCGAGGGGCTGCACAGCTACCGTCAGCGGCAAATAAACAAATCGTTTACTTTTCCGACGAATGTGTATGCTCTAATACTCTCCTTCGCGCCACTGTTGATATGACGCCGACGGCAAATAATCTGTGGCGGAAAACGCCGTGTGCTGCCTTTAGAACACTATACTTTGATACACTACACTGCATCTATATAAAATAAAGTGTCAGTGCCCAATTCAACCAAAGGCAATATATTGATAATTTATTTATTGTAGCATAGGTGTTGAAAACAAGTTTGGTACAGTATTGTAATATAAACAAAGTCCGAAATATTTGTTCAATGGGGGGGGGGGTTATAACACCCCCTGGTTACGCCTATGCATGCTCTCACCTTTAGTTCCACCTCAACTGACGCTGAGATCACTAATATATTAACGGAAAACTATGATTCCTATGATTTTCAGCCGGTATGAAATGATTCGTTCAAATGTAGCGCTACATCCCGTACTATAAGTACTGTGTAGTACCATTGTATTTGGATAACCTAACAGAACTCCGATTAAATGCAATATTTTGGTCCACTGGAAATTTGACGATAGTGGCGTTATCTATTGGGGAAACAACGGAAGCTGTATGAAACACCAATGATTTCTCCCTAGCGCTACCTCGCGGCGCGATCATGTACTATTTTCGCGACAACCTTTTTTTCGGCACACAGCGCCCTTATGCATGCATCATCTATTTTATTATTCATGATCTATTGTAGCACTTACGAGCGTGGACCTGAGATTTACAAGCGCTAAGACTGATGCCGATAGCCACGGCTGTACTAGCCATGTCACTAATATGTTTTGCGGAACTATCAACCCTCCGATTTCTCAGAAATGCCAACTTTCAAATCCTAGTAGATTACCTCGGTAACATCCTTCAGTACTATTGTTAAACACACTTACTAATTTTTAATAAAGAGAACTTCCCTGTTTTTAAGAGAAGAGATGCAGACCGATGTTTTTAGAAATGTATTTAAAATAAGTGAGAGGGCAAAACCTTTGACTATGGAATCTAATAGACTTCTAAAGTAATACTATTTATTGAAGGCGATTTTTTTCCCGGCGCTCGTGCAGCGATCTAGCGGATTTTTGCGGTACTGCAAGAGCGGGGCTATGAAAGTGGCGCTACCTGGAGGGCTAGCTGCAGCGCGTGTGCGCGCACCTGTGCGTTGGCCTGTCTCAAGTAAAGTGGGGGGAGCCTCACTGTCCACAACATCCTTATATATAATTCTGTAAGCGAAATTTTAGATTCAAAATTGTGGGAATTTGGTAAGTCGGATTATGATGGGAGAGGTATAAAATTAAAGTATCGATTCAAGGAACGAGGGAAAAATATAAGTTTTTTCTAAAACTAAAAACTGAGGGGCTTTTGAGGTCCCCGAAAAACGAAAAATCCCCATAAGAAATACATGAGAATTTAAAAACGTCTGCTTTGTTTACATTAAAACATTTGGTATTAAATAAATTAAAAACATAAAAGAGCTGTTCTGTAAAATAATATGACCGTTAATGTAAATTATATTTTTAAATAAAATGTGGTACTTATTAACCTATAAAAGATACACGTTGACAAACACGTAGAAGAGAAACCCTTATAAAGTGTGATTTTTGGAAGGTTGTATGGCTGTTCTATAAACTTTTCATACATTTACACTTAATACTATAAAGAGGTAAAGTTATGTTTTTTTGGATGTAGGGGGTAATCTCTGGCACTACTGAACCGATTGAAAAAAATAGTTTTACTAATAAAAAACTACACTTTCCTTGAGTATCATAGGCTATAATTCATTTCGATAAAAACCTTTTTTTTTTCAATATTTGTAAATTTAGTCAGAAAAAATTCTTAGGTTAGGCCTAGAATGATAAACCAACACATGTATTTACATTATTACCGTAGCAAACAATTGAATAAAATAACAGATAATATAGCTGTTTGTTCCAATATTTCCATTAACAGCTGATTTCAAAATTTGAAGCAATTATTTTTGTATTTCTAGCTTTTAGGTTACTGTTTTAAAGTGTAGACCTTAGCCTTGCTGGTTCTTTTAACCATTATTATAACTGCTGTTATCAAATATAAGAAATAATTTGATTTGAACATTTATCATCTTAGTTTTGAGGTTATTATTAATCGTACACCTTTATTATAGATAAAACATAACATTTTGTTTTTAGAAGATTCCATTGGGGGTTGGCGTGCGGAGCACGCAGGGGTCTCCCCTAGTGTTGATTGATTCCTAGTTTCCTACCATCCTTTTCAACACTCCACAAGCCAGCCTAGTGCGCGCACTGATTTATCACTTGTTAATCTCGCTGAATAAACCGTTTCGATGTATATTTCGTTCAAGTACTTTCAAATTCATTCTATAAAAATCATGAGCTTCATAACAAACTAAAAATCAAACTTTTCGTTCTTTTGAGTGATGAGAAAACATCACTTCACAAAACGAATGGCAGCTTTTATAAAATTAAGTTTAAACACCTAAAATTTTACAAATAAACTAAAATCATGTCTATCTATAATGTATCAAAATATGGAATCGTTAAGTTCACTCATTTCGGGAATATGAATTTTTAAAGTCCGTATTAGCTATAAAAACGGCAAAAATCTTGCCTACTTTCATGTTTCTACCCACAATAAAAATTACTTCAAATCAAAACCCAAAATATCTGTTAATGCAAATCCTTCCTGTAGGATATGAAAAATATCAAAATGTAAGGTTCCGTCTTAGGGCCCTTTAAACTTTCATTGTGTTATTCAAGGAGCGTTCACAATATTTCAATACCTAGCTGTTTTAAATATTTAGATTTTCATTTTATTTAAATATAATACTCAATCCAGTCCAGCACTCGATTCATATTTTTTCCTTAAGAAGAACCGTGAAATAAGGTAATATTTTTTCAGTGCAGTAAATTTGATTTACCGTGTCCTCTATTATGTTTCTCAAATTACTGTCTTAATATTACAACTAAAACGATTTTCAAAACAGTTTTCTCTCCATCGCTTTGTATTCAATAAAGTAATGCAAAACAATTTGGAGGATTGTTTTGGGATTTTAATAACTCGAAAACGTGAGTTACATGGTCGTATATAAAAAAATTAGGCTACATGGTCGTATTTTTGTGTGTTTTTATATATTTTTGCTATATTTTTTAAATTAACTGAATGTTTATAGCAAACAATTTTACCAAGGACAGTCATTAAAATACTCCAAACAAGTGTTGATGTTTGATGAAATGACATGAAGCACGGGTTGGAATACGATGAGTGAACACAAATGGGTATCCCCCCCCCCCATGAGTCAACTCTCGTTACGCCTATGCAAATGCAAGTAAGAACTGAACATGTTCATCACAAATTGAAAATTACGAGGCCGAAGGTATAATGCCTGAATTTAGCTGTATATAGCTATAAATATATGCTAAAAATACAGGGTGGTACACATGTCTGAGAACAGCTTAATATCTCAAAATGTACGAGTCTTATGAGGTAGAAATAAAAGCAGTTATTCACAACCATTAAAGAACCACTTTTTGGTGAGTTTGAAATTTTTGTCCACCATCTTGGAATTAATTTCATTTTCTTTAATGGGAAGGTAGTCGTGTAATACATGATTCTAATGTAAAATTTGACGAAAAAAACGATGGTTTAATCCGTTTTTGAATATCTCAATCCGTTTTTAAGTTATCGTTAGTCAAATGAGTGAAAACGCAAAATTGAGGCTCAAAATAATAAAAAAATAATACTCATCGCATATTTACTATGAATCTTGCTATCACACGGGAAGAGTTAACTGTGCCATACGTATTGAACTAAATTCCAATTTAAGTTGATAAAAGTACACGATAAAAAAACAAAAGGAACCTGAACGGTTACTGATGATGTAAGAACATAAGCAAAATCATGCGAGCCTTGTGTATGTTTTGCTTACGAGATATTTTTATAAAAACGTGTGGGTATTTTTGTTTTTGCATGTAGAATGTTTCTGTATGTATGTCGATTTAAGAGTGTACTGATGTGTATTTTTTTTAACTGCAAAAAATTTTGTACACATAAACAAAGAATGCTGTTTATGTAAAAATGTGTATATGTGAATGTATGTAGGGGGGGGGTGTGTGTGAATGTGTGTATATGTAAGTAGATGTATCGATGTAAAACTTGTATATAGCTTATTACGTATTTTATATTCTGCATTTTGTATATTTATATTTCGTATGTTTTTTCAAAATATGTATTTAATTTGTGTTTTTTTTTTTTCAAAGTAATTGTGAAGCTGCAGTAAAAGATTTTTGTTTTTTAATAATGTACTAAGTAGTTTTATATATATTTCTGAAAGCCGGTCAGCTAATTCCTTTCTTTTTGTTTTCTTTTTTTTCTATATGTGTATATATGTATTTATGTTTTTATTTTTTTTTTAATTGTTTTACTCACTACCTCAAACATGTATTTAAAACATCGAGGTAGCTTAAATTGTTTTTCTTATACTATAATTGTTTTGTAAATATAGCTATTTTTCTTAGTTTTTTTAGTTTAGTTTTAGTTTATAGATATATATGATTTTAGTTTAATTATGTTTTTGTTTTTGCAAACGTATTATAAATAGTATAAGGAGCAATAAAATATTCATTCATTCTTTGTACATTGAATAAAATTATTAAACCACAAAATTGTAACATAAATAAAAAAAGTCAAAATTGCGTTTAAAGTCAGTAATAAGTGAAATACCAGTTAAGGCAATAATTGGATTTGGTAAGTTAAGAATGCACATAAATTACGAATGTATAATTTAAACTAATTTAAACTATATAAACGGAAATAAACTACCTATAGACCCTATATTAAACTTTTAATACTTCTCTTTAAATTTAATTTGTTCGAAATATTATTGTTATAACGTCTGTTCATAACAGTATTGTCTGAATTTTTAATAAAATAAATATACAAAAGTAACATTAAAACATAATCAGGACATGTTTTTAAAGTGAGTCCTATTAAAATACATAAAAATGTGCTACTTTCAGTTGCTCCTTAGAATCATATTAGAATACAAATAAGTGCGATACAAGTTTTCTAGCTTTGCATGATTTCATTCCTAACAGAAAAGTATTTTTGTTCAGTTTGGAAGGCTAGATGTGCAACAACCCTCGCTCCCACACTTACAGGAAATAATGTAGACTTAATTAATACCTTTGACTATGGAATCTAACAGAACAGTGTTGTTCAGCAATTTTTAAATCTAAAAAGTTTAAGTTGTATAACTATAAGGCTGAACATATAACTTGTATATTTATTACAATAAACGACTGCAAAAATATGTAAACAATTATCTTAATTAATTATAAAATTACGCATGGCCAAGCAAGGTCTGGCCGTACTATAGCCCGTCTCAACTTAAGTTGAGGCAAGAGGGTGGGTAATTAGGGTCGGCCTCAACCGTCATAAAACCGACCCTTATTAATGCCGCCTGAGTGAACCTGTAGGACACTCTAGTATAAAATTGCAATTCAGTATGTCTTAAGTCAAAATG
>JAGFPH010026204.1:0-10522 GCA_018207615.1 Philaenus spumarius
ATGACAGGGACGTTGCTACAACAAAATATTGGGGGAGGGGGCAAAATCTAAAATTTCCCAATAATTTTGACAATATTTCCCAACTTCTGTGGTTTGGGTTGCAACACTCAGAAGGCAGAAGGAGGCTCTGGGTTATGTTGTATGGATAAATCCCAGTGGAGATGGGGCCCTAGAGGCACACTCTCGGATTAAAAAAAATAAAAATGGAATTCTTTAAG
Source organism: Philaenus spumarius (assembly GCA_018207615.1). Lineage (NCBI taxonomy): Eukaryota > Metazoa > Arthropoda > Insecta > Hemiptera > Aphrophoridae > Philaenus > Philaenus spumarius. The sequence goes on from JAGFPH010026204.1 coordinate 219, forward strand.
TAGGGTTTTTAACACTGCAGGTGCTATATTGAGTACTTTAAGAGTTTTTAATATGTCACAAGAACTTCAACATGTACATCACATTGTTGAAAAACATTCCTCAATATTTGCCGCAAACTTTAAACATTTCTCTATTTTGAGGGAAAAACCCAATTTGCCAACACTGGTCTGGCGACCTGGTGCAGTGCATGGCATGTCAGTGTTACCACAATAACAAAGATTGGAACTAAATTTCCCAGAACATCATTTAAAAGAAGACAATGCATTTATTTGGTACAGAAATATTTTAATTTGCCCAACATTTTTTGATTGGAAATTATAACTTGCTTGTTATTTTTGTGAATGTTGGTAATTAACTACAAAAACTTTCGAAACCCAAATCCAAAGTTGGAGTTTTTGCGTGCAATTTAATCCAAAAATAAAAATTCCAACTTTTTTTAAATCACAAATTTCCCAACTTTTTGGATTTTAAAATTATTGGGAGTAAAACACCCCCTCCCCCCCCCCCCCCTCATAGAGACTTTCCTGCTAGCCCTACATCCCATACACCTGAAAAAGGTTTTTAGTATAAATAATATATTTAGTGATTGATGTTAAGGAAAAAAAGCCTATAAGCCTGGGACTATCAAATATGCTCCTTTGATTATGTATAACAAAATTTATGTAATACTAATTTAGATTATGTAGTTTTCAGTTCCTTAACGTTTGTTGGATAACTAGTTTCAACCTCTAATCCAAGATCATCTTCAGATCCAAAAAACAACATGTATCATATTCATTACTAACACACTCAAAACAATGATAAATATTTCAAAAATAGTAGAACCTCGATTATCCGATGTAATTGGGACCAGACAGACCATATCGATTTAGAAATAAATTAAATACAGAACCTGCACTGCTAAATTTCATGACTCAAGTCTACTTTGGAATAAACGAGAGTAAATGTTGTGCTGGAATTTTTGTTGACATAATGAAGGCTTTCGACACCGTTGATAATTATGTTTTGTTAACAAGGATGCATGATGCCGGAATTGGAGGTGTTTGTCTCCAATGGTTTCTCTCATACCTCAGGCAGATGCCACCAAACCCGGGTTAACGGAGTTATCAGCCAATTAGAGCCTGTAAAATTGTGGTATCCCGCAGGGTTCTGTGCTTGCCGGTCCGTTATTCTTAATATATATTAATAATTTATGTGAGGGAAAATTTAAGGGTAATCTCGTAGCTTTTGCAGATTTTACTGCATTGTTCTATGAGGCGGATGAAATCGAACAGCAGAGTGATTTGATTGCGTTGCGTCGTTGGTTTGTTCAAAACTATATGGTTATGAGTCCCAAAACAAAATATATAATATTTCTAGAAAATCTTCTTTTTTATCTCCATTAAAATATCACAAAGTTAATTGCAATACAAGAGATAGTTTTTGCCAACCAATAGAACAAGTCGATGACATCAAATATTTAGGCCTGTGGGTGGATTCTAAATTAAGATGGAATATTCATGTAGATTATCTGAAAAACAAGTTAATTAAATATTTAAGAATTTTCTATATGCTGAGACCGATGATCAATACTGACTTGTTTAGGATAATATATTTTGCCTTGATAAATTCGAAACTAGAATATGCTATACCAATATGGGGTGGAGCATACAATAAAACTCTCATACCATTAATTACGCTTCAAAAGTTTTTTATCCGAATAATGCCTAAAAAGACTCGATTAGATCACTCTGAGCCTCTTTTTAAGGAGTTGTACATTTTACCTCTCAAAAATTTATACATATACAAAGTACTGAAATTGTTTTATGAGAGAAGTGGTGATAGAAACAACGTTTTGGACTGTACATTAAGTATTTTGCGTAATAATTCAAATGTTAAAGTTCCGAGACCTAAATTGACTATTTTCAAGAAATTTTTCACTTACCTTGCACCAACATTTTTTAATTTACTACCTGAGTACATAAACATGCCCTTATAAGCACAATACATACCTGCATCAACTAAGGAATTTCTTACAGGAGCTAAAATGTGTTGATTTATTTTATAACACTTTAATTAGGTAATCTGTCTATCCTTAACTAAATGAAGTGTGATTGTTTTTGTGAAATATCCTTATAAAAGTGTGTGGGTGTTATTTTTTCTTTTGCTATATAAGAATGAATGTATATTATGTATGTGTACCGTATTATATGAGTGTTTTGGTGTGTAAGTATTTTGTCTAAGAATGCCTGTGCATGTATGTGTATGTATAATATGTATTTAGTATTTATGTATGTAAGTATATATGTATAAATAAACATATATGTATGTAAGTATATATGTATAAATAAACATATATGTATGTATTGTGTGTGTATGTTTTTGTATGTATATGTCTACATGTAGATATATGTATTGAGGTAAATTGTATATAATCTGTTTTTTCAAAATATATTTTTCTTTCTTGTTATGGAAAGCAGTGAAGTTGTAGTTTTTAAGTTTTTGTTTTTTAAATGTATTTAATGTTTAATAATATCTTTGGAAGCCGGTCGGCCATTTTGAGTTTTTTGTTTCTTTGAATTTATTAAGAAATTCTAAAATTTATTTATTATTGAAATTCTTACCCAACTACCTCAAACATGTTTTCAAAACATCGAGGTGGTTTAAATTGTTTTCCTTTTTGTACTGTATATATTTAGACATTTTTAGGTTTGTATTTTTAAGTACTTGTTTTCAAGATAAATTATCATTTCTCATTTTTGTTAATGTAATTTTAAATTATATATTATTTTGATTTTGTTAATGTACAAAAGGAACAGCAATAAATTTTCATTTCATTTCATATTGCCGATCTCGCCCCTTTAGGCGGATCGCCGTCGTTATAAGCGAATTCTTTTTTCCGGGTTAAAGCTTTCTTATTTAGAAAAAGTAGTGTAACTTTTTATTTAGCAAGTTATTGGCCCAAAATTTTTAACATAAGTGGTACAACAAAATGTGTCTTATTTTTTCAAGTGCTAGTTTTCAAGTGATATATTTTTTTCTATCTGTTTTATTCATATAAACAGGAAATTTTATCAAACTTTTTTGTTATGGTATATGTAATTTTATTTTTTCTAAATTTGTTGGTATATTATAAAGATGTCTACTAGAGTAGAAAATATTATTTATAGGTCTATTAGAAGAAAAAAATCATGATGATATCTTACCAAATAACAAAAATACAGCTTTTTTATGAAATCCTTACAAATTCGCTAAATTAGGTCGGTACTTTTGGGTACACATGGAAGAAAATGCCTGGCACTGAAAGGATTAAAACGTATCTGGAGTAAATTTCAATTCTTTGAAGATTTAAAGTTTTTTAAATATGTCCATTTTTTGGTTTTTTCGGCTGACATGTAAGATTACCATAATCAGTTAGTGCCAGACATATCTCCCAATCAAGTGCATCATTACTATGAATATATGTTCTAAATTAATGTTAATTTTAAAACATTTATATTACCTTTTTATCGTGTACGACACATTAATCCACTGTTAATTTCAATAACTACTGCAGTTTCGGCCGCGTGAGCCCATCATCAAATCATGTAATGTTTTATTTTTTATCGTTTCCATATGGAGCTGATTAATGTTTATAAAATAATGATGAGTTCAGTTCACATGTACACAAAAAATTACGTTTACACAAAGACATGTTTGCAAAGATTTTGCCTTGTACATCTTGAAAACATTTCCACTCATTAAACAATGCAATAGTATAGTGACGTTTAGCGGACAGGTAGTATAGTGAATGACGAAGTAGTCTTGGGCCTGTTTACCTCCCCTCCTCACGGCATCCTATTTAGCACACACTGTCCTTTCCCACGAGTTGCTTCTTCCCCCTGCTACTGTATTTTGTTCTTTTGTTTTTTGTCGGTGTCGGTGTTAAACTTGAATGAGAGCGTCATTATGAGTGGAAAGCGAAAGCGTGTTGTTTTATAAAACACACGATATTGGTTACTTGTCAGTCTGTGCGCACTTTTCAACGAACGGTTCGCAAAGTAAGGTACAACAACCCTATCCAAAATGGCGGCCGAAAAACTTTTTTCCAAAAACACTGGACCCCTCCCCCATTTTTTCAATATTTTAAACAGAAAGTGATCTTGTCTTCAAAGAAGTAGAAAAGGGACTTTGAAATGTCTTTCGATTAACATTACCTACTTAAACAAGCATTCAACACCAACCCTAGTCCATCCAAGGAGGAAAATAACTTGTTTGGTGTAGTCGGAATATTCATTATGTTGATAACATAACCACCATTTTGGATAGCGTTTTCGTAACTTACTTTGCTTGGTATCAAAATGTTTGTGATTTGAGGACAAAAAAATGGTGTGTCACAAGCCCTGTGTTTACATTTAAAAATTTTGAGTTGCCTCCCACAGGAACCCCTGGAGGGAGGGGGCATTGAAAGTTTCTAAAAGTAATTATTAATCATTCAAAGACATTCCCAAATATTCATCTTTCTACTTTGGGTTGTCTAATAATTACGGAAGGGGTCCCATACTTTTGGAAAACATAATACAGTAGAGTCCCACTATTCCGAACTAATTGGGTCCGAACACTGTCCGGTTTAGCGGGAATTCAGAATAGGCGGATTTCATGAATAATATCAACGTATTGACTTGTTAAGGTGTAAATTAAGTGCGGGGCATGTTAGTGTCAATTCTATACAGCGTTGATCAGCTCGGAGGAAAGCGAGGAGAAGGTGAAAGCTCAAAATGAAATCGTAGCACACGTAGATGTGGCAGATGCTCTTGACCTCGCCTTAGTGTAGGTTTACACCATCCGTTTTTTTCTTCCGTTGCGTTACGATTCTGTTTTCTTCTAAAAACGAAAGGGAAGGGTTAGGTTGTTGAAACTGTCCGTTTTGTCATCCCGCAGTCTGTCCGTTAGTAGTGCATTGTCTTGAAAAAAGATCGAGAAAAAAATAAAATTTGTTCGAGATAACAAAATCGGAGGAGAAAAACGGATGAATGCAACTTGCAGGTGGCAACAATACTTACTACTAGTGCCTAGCTGTTGTATCTAATCCTTCCTTCTTTCGGACGCGCCCGGTATCCTTTTCACCGGTTGCTTGTTGCGTAACTTCCTTCCTGCAAAACGGATAGAAAACGTGACGGAAACAAAACCAGCATTAAAATTTGGTTTCGGGCGTTTTCATCAACTTAGTCTCTATGTATGTCTCTATTTAACTTATTTGTATAACAATAAATGTAAATTTTTTGACAAATGTCACGGGGCCCGCTTCCCTTGTTTCGGCTCACCTATGCCAAGGCTCCTTGTAGCGGTGTTTTCCCTGGTCGGGTTGTACCTTGCGGTCCTCGAGCGGACGTACAGGTGGTCAGACTGATGGCGGTGGAAGGTAGACTCTTCAAAGAATCTGTAAACTGAATCGGTTCATTATGTTTATTTATGCGATATCAAACATATCTCTGTTGGTTCCGTTTATTCTAAGCAAAATTTACGCCCTAAGGCAAAAGCAAGATCAACCCCCCCCTGGTTAACTAGTGATAGGGTTATAAATTTCTAGTTCCCTTATCACCTGGGTTCAAACAATACTTTACTACGTTAGTAACAAAGGGACAGATCAATAAAAACAATGCATCAGTGTGGTTCAGTGGTAATACTTATCTCTCTATATTTATATACTCATACAATAATATAACTATATACGGTTCGATACATTAGCCTTTACTTATGATCTACGTACATCTCTTATACTAGGTATTGACCTTTATAAGACAGACTGGATTACGGTATTGGCAACTAAAGCGTGTTACTTTTATCTGAATAACCCCAAAACTCTGAATATAACGTGACTCTAACTATAGACTGAAATACTTTGGTTTGCTTACTCAGTTTGTTGTCTTCTCAGGTACTTCTTTCACTTGAGATCTCGACGGTCCAAACCTCGATCTGAAATCGATCGATCTCGATTTCCTGGCCGCATTTTGCACGATGAATCGGCCCAACTTTTCCGGCCTAACACGCTAATAACAGACTGGCCTAACTCGCAGCCCCTCACTGGTCACCCGACCACTCCACTCTGGCCCATCGACCACAATCCTCTGGCTCCGATTCTAGATTTGGATTATACTTTATAACCCGTCTAGCTTCCTTGTTGTAATCTTAAAACAAACCAAAGCAAAGCGAGTTCCGTGTTCCGCGTTTAACGAACTCTCGCGCGACCTTGCCACAATTTCCGTGTTTATACCGTACTTCCTTGTCCGTCTTAATGGTTAATACCTTAACATCCAAAACACTAATTCTAATAACTAATACACTAAAACATATTTTTACTATACTCTGCAAAAACATAACACTAGGAACTGTGTTCTCAGCAAATGTACCTTTTAGCCAATAATATACTATGTCCACTGTTAGTGGACCCTTTATTATTAATTATTATTATTTATTAATTATTTACGAGGTGAGTTGTACCAACACCACCTATAATACAAGGCCTCAGCGCTCAGGCGTGACGTCAGCAAAGGAAGGCCTAGGCTCACGTAGTAAATGCAGCTGTATAGAAATCGTTCGCTTTATATTATTAACAAGGTCAAACTGTAATTTTGTAGTCACAAATTATTTTCAGTCCTAAATGTTGTCTTTATAAGAATATTAATATTTATAAAGATTTAATCTTGAAATATGAAATGTTAAAAAATACGTTTTGCATTTTTTTGCTGTAAACAATACCGGTATTTGCTTTTTATGGAAAATATACTAACTTTATAAAACATCCTAAATATTATAGCCTATATGCCCTAATTTAAATTAGTAGCCTTTCAAATTGCATGCTATTATATTTTTTTTTAGAAAAACAAAATACTAATTACAATAGTAGAATTAACATCTCTGTAGGCCTAATTATTAGCCTACAACTTCAGGTTACTAAGCTTTCTATTATTATGTCCTTTGCCAGACTAAATTTGGTCTGGTTTAGAATCTAACCAGTTGTTTCTAATACACTTTAACAAGTGAACTAAATCAATTAAGTAAAACAAAGGCCTATCTTTATCACAAGGATGAGGATACACAATGTTTGTAGATTGGTTCTGGGCAAACATTCTCATTGCTTTACTATTTATGGCATTGTTGTCACTGGTAACACAAAATATCTTGTAGCCTATTTCTTCTAAATTAGCTATAATTGTTGTTATGAACTTGAACAGACCCCAACCTACAAAAAATTATTAACTCTAAACCATTACCCCCCCAATTCTCCATCATGGATCGGACCTTGATGCACCTTGCCCCAGGCCAAAGGTCGCCAAGGGTGGTTTTACCGCCGAAGCTTCTTGATATGATGTTTAAATACTATCATGAGCTCCCCATTTCGGCCCATCTGGGCATTGGTAAAACCTTTGCCCGTATTTCCCAATATTTCTGGGCTGATGACTTGAAAAGTCAAATCACCCAGAAAGTCAAATCTTGTCCCAAGTGTCAGCGGTCTAAGCAGGCCCAGAACACGAGAGTCGGTCTACAAGCTTCTGAGGTACCAACGGCACCTTTCCAGAAGCTTTATATCGACTACGTCGGTCCCCTACCAAGATCCACCAACAGAAATGCCTACATACTAACCGTTGTAGACGCATTCACCAAATTCACCATGTTATTCCCAACGAGGAACACCAAAACGCAGACGACGGTCAAAGTATTGACCAACAGCGTTTTCTCTTATTTCGGATTCCCCAAGTTCCTCGTCTCCGACAACGTCCCCTCTTTCAAGTCCGCCGCCATGGCACAAATGTGCCTAGAATACGGCGTGACGCATATATTTACTAGTCCCTACTATCCCAACCCTTCCCATGCGGAGAGGGTTAACAAAAACCTGAAGGTCGCTCTCCGCATCTTCCATGCCCAACATCAAACTAGCTGGGACCAGAATATACATTGGTTCCAGCTAGCTTTCAATACAGCCCCCCACCTTAGCACCGGTTCTTCGCCAGCTACTATTTTTTTACGACATCATGTCTTACTACCCATCGACCTGGCGTGGAACATGGACCAGTTGGTCCCCCCTCCACCCCAGCTGGCTAATGACCAAGTATGGTCGCAAGCTTTAGATAACCTGACCAAAGCTCATCGGGCTCGTCAGGCTACCTATAACAAGAACCGGCAACCCAACCCCTACAAGCCCGGAGACTTCGTGATGTGCCGCGAGCATCATCTAAGTAATGCCTCAAAGCGCATCAATGCGAAGCTTCTCCCTCTATGGTCGAGACCTCTCATTATCCAGGGCTTTACCACACCTGTTACGGTCAGGCTAATAGACCCCAAGACATCCAAACTGGTCAGGACGGCACACATCTCCCACTTGAAGCGTTACTTCAACCCCTTTAGTAAACCCCAATAATACATTTAATTAACACACTTGCCTTTCCAACATTTTCAAATATCCCCCCCCAGACTATTATCTACCAGATCAATCTACGCTGCCTTTGCCTTAACACCTGGATCCGAACAGTGATAGTAGTCTGTAAGCTTCTTCTTATTTCATCTTCCACTTCTTATAGATTTAAAACAATAGCACTCAACTCTAATCTATCGATGGTTTAGTCGGGCCGATCGGTATGGCTAAGGTAATCTCTTACGAGGGATTACCTCTACCACATAAGGCGTAACAACTACTCAATGATTAGACAATTTTTCAGTTCCATCATTTTTTTTTCCACTTCAACTTTAAAATCTCACCAAACGTCCGACTGTCTTTATATGTATCGCTGTGTGTAATCAGCTCCTTTCTTTTAGATCATTATTTTTATTTTGTTCATTGGATATAAAATTAACTTCACTTTTAATTTTTTTTTATCATAAGAAACTATAATTGAGCCTTACACTGGAGATGCTTGGAGATAGCCACGGCTTTTGGAAAAAGTAGTTAGGCCAACTGCCAGAGAATTTTATAGTTGCATCCTCTCAAAAACCTTCCTTAATTTCGAGTCAACAATAATATTTTCACCAAATTTTTTTTTAATCCAAAATCATCCACCCACTCACATCAGTCATAACAACATTTTGCTAAACTATCTTCTATCTCTTCTCTCTATCAACCACTCTGGTCTGTTTTAGTTATTAAGAAATTTCGTAAATAAGTTTTAGTTCTTAAGTTAGTCGTATATAATCTCGTACCCACCCTCGAATTACGTCGTGTAAATAACGTAACGTGTAATCAATTCGATGCGAGTTAATCCCCCAAAGGACGACGCATCGAAAACCACGTACGGAATTCTAACTTCAACGTAGAAGTACACGCTATTTGAAAAGCAATGGAAAGCAAGTGCCATAGTCAATCTTGCGCAGGCCAACTAATTTTCAGTTCGTGCCGCGTCTAGAAACACCCCTACACCTAACCTTTATACCCATCCCCAATTATACCTCTATGTTTATAATGTTTGTTTGTGTTTAGTGTAAACATTTTGTTGTTTACCTTAGGTTGTTTGTTCGCCGGTTTCAGCTTCCATGCTTGAGAAACCGTGCCCTAAATAGGTAAATAAACCGTATTTATGGTTTTTTGTGTTTTTATTGTTTTTGTTTCGATATTTTGTGTAAACTTTTGGTCATCTTCTTTATAGTACATCGTATAAATAATTATTTTTTCTTCTATGCGCAATACCACGCTTGTTTTCACTAATAAACGCGAATACCATAACACCCAATCTACCAATCCCAAATAACCCATTCAAATTAACACAACAATTGTTCAAAAATTTATTCGCGTCAATAATGATGGAAAATTTTAGTTATTATAATCTAAGAAAATCTCATAGTCAATAGTACAGTATTTAGTATTAAGAAAAACACCTACACCATAACCTAACCTAAAATAAATTACCAATACCTAATTATCCATCTTTCCATCAATATCTAAATCTCCCCATTTATAATTTAAGTTAGTTTTATACAAAATCAAATTAGCTATAAGTACTACGAGTAATAACTACAATATAACCTCACCTAAAATAAATCACATCCTGAAATACCTATATATATATATATCTCTCCAACATTTCCTAAACTATTCAACCAAAAAAACTTAATACACCTAACCCGAACCACACCTTAAATACACAACTACCATCACCTCCAATATAACCTAACCACACCAAAAATCCAAAACCTATATTCAAACCTTAAATTAAAAACCCTAACAAAATCAACAAATTCATACCACCACCCTACAAAATTCGAGAGCAAACCATTGACAAAACCAATCTTCACTACGCTACTATCAACCATAAAAAACTCAATGTAAAACAAAAGCCAGCATGCATCGTTGATA
>JAGFPH010026205.1:0-10522 GCA_018207615.1 Philaenus spumarius
GATTTTGATGAAATTTGGTAAGTAGGTGTAGTTTTGGAATATCTCCAGGCGTTTTTTTCACTTTTTCAAATTTTTGATTTTTAAGGGGTTTTACCCCTAAAATTGCCAAAAAACCAGAAAAACCTTAATTTCTCAAAAACGGCTCTAACGATTTTGATAAAATTTGGCTTATTTGTAGCCCTTAATGTACCATATGCAAAAAACCGCATCTTTATAAAAATTCCCGTTTAGGTAAAAATAATAATATTAACTGATTTTTGGGGGTTTTTGGCTAAAAAGGGGGTTGTTTTGCAAAATTCTCAAAAAATACTGAACGGATCGGAACCAAATTTGGTATGTAGCTTCCTCTAGGACCATAGGTGCTAACTAAGAAAGGTTTTCAACAAATTTGAAATTTTAGGGGGGTTTGGGGAGGGTCAAAGTTACTATATCACGATTTCTTTAAAACTACTAAACCGATTGGAATGCTATTTGGTATGTAGCATCCTCTAGGGCCTTAGTGGCTCACTTAGAAAGGTTTTAAAAAAATTCGAAATTTTAGGGCGGTTTGGGGGGGGGTTCAATTATACTAAATCTCGGTTTCTCTAAAACTACAGAACGGATTGGAATACAATTTGGTATGTAGCTTCCTCTAGGGCCTTAGTGGCTCACTTGGAAAGGTTTTCAAAAAATTCGAAATTTTAGAAGGGTTTTGGGCGTCAATGATATTGAATCTCGATTTCTCTAAAACTAAAGAACAGATTGGAATTGAAATTTGGTATGTAGCTTCCTTTATGGCCGTAGGTGCTGATAAGAAAGGGTTTTAAAAAATTCGAAATTTTAGGAAGGTTTGGGGGGGATCAAAGTTACTAAATCACGATTTCTCTAAAACTACTGAACGGATTGGAATAAAATTTGGTATGTAGCTCCCTCTAGTTTATTCTAAAAACCAACCAAAGCTGTTTTAATGTCAGTACTGTTAATTTTGCAGCATAAAATATGTTAAAATAATAACTTTAAAATGATCTAGAAGGAATTTACAAAACACCGTGCACCTCAATCATGGGTATAATTATTATTAGGGAATTTCTAAAGGAAAGATGAACTATTGCAGTGACTCTAATGGCGAGACCTAAGGTCAGGAGAAGTCAATGAGCACCAATCATGGCCCCCAGAACACGTTTTCGGGTGTCATTAAAAATGTTATATGTGTTCGCACTCTAACGGTCCGATTTGATCCAAATTCGTCACGCTGGTTGGTTTTCTAAGTCGGAAGAGTTCATTAGCAAAAAAAAAAAATCCAACAAGCAAGAAGTTCGTTTGTTAACAGGAAGTAACTATTTTTTAGATTTTTCGGACCTAAATGAAACCTTTTTGTGCTGTTATCTAAAAAAAAATGTAGGATATTATTCTATACATTTTGTTTTTTTTTACATGACCTAATAGCTCGCTTGGTTCCCACAAAATCGATCAAAACGTAGAACGCCATAAAAGTAGTCCCCATGCGGTTCAAATCCACGTGGGGGATTTTGCCGTGAAGGCGTCTTCTGATCCGAGGCCGATGGGCGAGTTTATTCTGCGAGCGAAGCGAAGCAGTCCATAACCCGAGGCCGCAAGGTCGAACGATTAGCGCGTGGAACGAAGGAGCGTGTGAATCGAAGCTGTTGACTTGATGAAACCCTGAAACATAAACTTAATTTTGGAAATTCGCTCAACTCACGTCAGCGGTTCAGCTGCGAGGTCGAATTATTAGCGAATTTCCATTGGAAAAATGAGCTATTGCAGTGGCCCTTATGGTAAGACCCAAGGTCGGGAGTAGCAAATGAGCACCGATCATGGTCCCCAGAACACGTTTTGGGGTGTCATTAAAAATCATATATATATATATATATATATATATATATGTATATATGTGTTCGCACTCTAGCGGCAGCATTTTAAGTCCGATTTGGTGCAAATGTGGTGCACATGTTGGTTGTCTACGTCGCTCGGACGAGTTCGTTAGCAAAAAATCCAACAACCAAAAGCACGTTTTTTGACCGGAAGTAATTATTTTTTGAGATTTTTCCTACGAGAATGAATTTTTAGAGTTTTTTCTACAAATATAAATGCAGGATGTTATTCTGCACATTTTGTTTTTTTACGCGACCTTATAGCTTGCTTGGTTCCCCCAAAATCGATCAAAACGTAATATACCATAGAAGTATCCGGTTCAAAGCCTGGTGGATTCTACCGTAAGGTTGGCGTGCGAAGCACGCATGCATTGTATATTGAGATGCTCGCAATACGGGGGTTGGCATGCGAAGCACGCAATGCTTTGTGTGTTGAAGAAACCCCAAAATGCGGAATGGCGTGCGAAACATTTTGCAGCTATTCAGCACCGTCGTGAATAGACCTATTTCCCAAATTGTTGGTTGAAACCCTAAAACAGGTCTATAAATTAAATTTTGGAAATTCGCTCAACTCACGTCAGCGGTTCAGCTGCGAGGCGAATTATTTCTATATGTAATATAATTTTTCTACATTAGATGCATTATTACAGAGGGAAGTTTCGTTATCGTATACTTTGAAAGCTATCAAACGCAAAGTGTGTTGTCTAGGTTTCAACACTTAAATTATGAACATATCAATAATTCTTGTTCGGAGCTTTCCAACGCAGTACGTCCAACAATAAAACACTAAATTCCCACACACATTGCAAACATATCGGCAGCCCTGAAGGTGGACAATTTGTCATCTGTTCCAAACATCGCCTGTCGTCACCGAATTTATAACTTGATATTCGAGTCCGTCAGCCGAGGCTTTGTCTACACCGGCCGAGATTGTATAAGGCCAGACCAGGCTGCTGTCCGTAAATTTGTCACGAATATAAAAACTGTAGCAGGTCGATAAAACACTGCCCGGGACTGTGGAGAGGTCCCGCAACCTTACCGGACCTATATGGAGTTTACGTCGTGGAAGATGGGTCGGTCCGGTGAAGGTTTGTAAAGGTGCGGCTATACATACACGTCACGTCACGTCACGTCACGTCCCGTCTTTTTTCCAGAGGTATGCTCCCTGTGTAATCAAATGGAGGTGGCTATACATACCCGTCACGTCACGTCACGTCACGTCACGTCACGTCCAGAAAATATTCGAATGCTCTAGAGAGCATACCGTGCCGTGACGTGACGTGACGTGACGTGACGTGCCGTGACGTGACGGGTATGTATAGCCAGGGGTCACGTCAAGCGACGTCAAGCGACGTCATTTATCTCCGCTTCGGCTTTGTCCGCGCACAGTCGGGAAACATCGTTGGTATAGCTGAATGTTTTTTGACTATATTTGTTGGCTCCATAACAGAGATAAACAAAAATATTGCACCTTATCAGTTCAAGGGGTGAAGTGTGTCTGTTCACCTGTTTCTTGTGTGTCGTTCCTTCAGTAACATAGTGTTTTGTTGTGCGTCAACCATGGACGACGAGTATTTGATAACTTTAGTGCAAGACTTCAAAGAACTTTTTGACCCTTCTCACAATTTATACATGAATAACGTAAGGAGGAACTACTGCTGGGAAGAAATTGCAATTAAAATGAATTCCACAAATTTATGAATCAATATAAATTTAGTATGTACATTACTATTATAACTACTATAATAACTTTATAATCTAAAATTATAACTCTATTACTGCGGTTTAGAGGCTCACTTATAAAGTCAAGATAACATTGATAATAATAATAATTGTATAACAAAAGTTTAACATGGAAATATATTGACAGTTGACTACAACTGAAACTAACTTTGTGTTTCAGTTATAAAGCACAAAATACTGATAAAATTACAGCAAATTTATTGTAAAAAAGCTAGGTCGGCTGTTTTACTTAATTAGTAAAAATTACCTAGGTCAAAATGAATCTCAAGATATAGGTATTAAAAGCCAAGATGTGCGCGCGCTACTTTTTGTGCCTGGACGTGACGTGACGTGACGTGACGTGACGGGTATGTATAGCCACCCTACCTAAAATGACGTTCGTGGACGGGACGTGACGTGACGTGACGTGACGTGACGTGACGTGACGTGACGTGTATGTATAGCCGCACCTTTATAGTTTTTATTGTTGGATAGCAAACACGGTCGAGAGGAAATGTGGTAGATTATTTTTTATTTTTTAAATATTTTTATTATATTTATTTACATGTTACACTGTAACCATACATATAAATAAAAACACAATTTAAAATCCCACTTAGGTTATACATCAAAACAACAAAATATAATGCATCAAAAAACAAATGAAGAATATTTTTTTTTACTTACTGATAACATAGCTATACTTACTTATAACATAAATTATACTTACAAAATACTACAGACACAATTTACAACAATACAATTATCAGTATAACACTGAACAAATTTAGAGGACTCCTAGGCGTACGCCAGTTTGAGACTTCCATCAAAAAGAACAAAAATACCAAACTCCACTAACACAGAACGATTGTCAAAACAAACTGCCTAAGCAACAGCAAAACCTGCAATGAACCTTTAAGGGTCGGCTCTAGTAAAACAGAAAGCAACCTGCGACTCCCTATAGCGGCGGTAGGTTACGCGGACATTGCTCATCCTAAATCCATTTAAAACCCGCCATTATTCAAATAGCGTTTTTAAAAAAATACCAAACTCTTCGGGACAAAATTCTTCATACGAATGGCTTGGTAATTTTTCGCTAGCCTATAATTAATAGTTACAACGTAAAAAAATATTTAAAATCACCCTATAGCGGCGGTAGGTTACACGGACATTGCTTAGCCTAAATCCATTTAAAACCCGCAATTGTTCAAATAAATAGCGTTTAAAAAAAATTCCAAAATCTTGGGGACGAAATTCTTCAGGCGAATGGCTTGGTAGTTTTTCGCTATAATTAATAGTGACAACATAAAAAAAATATTAAAAATCAATGTTTTAAATTGTTAATAAATATTAAACGAAATATTTTTCTTAGTTTTTAAAAATCCATTTGCATGCATATTGACCAAATCTTCAAAATTGCATATAGTTTATAATTTTCCGATCAAAAATAAAGGAAAAATTTGGATTTTAATTTAACGTTGGTCTTATGGAGTGTTAGCCAACATGGCCGACAGCTAGAGCCGACCCTTAATAGACTTTGACCAGGTGCAGTAAAGGTAGATTAAACAATGACTGAAGTTTGGACAATACACCAGGAATACTCATGAATGAGCATCTAATTCAATGATCCATATCTTTTCGTTATCAGTCAAATTCTTCATTCCTTTAAAAGTGGGGGCGCTTCCATCGCTACTGTAGTATTATTACATTTTTTTCATATATCTTTGTTAGAAATGTTATTACAGTATTATTTTATGTAAGCTTAAATTTTGTTATGATTTAATATTGACAACTAAAACCCGGATTTTTAAAAGAGAAAAACAATATTTTTCTGTAAATTTTAAGCCAATAGAGAAATGAAAAAATTCTAATATGATAAATGTTATAATTGTAAGGGCTTTAATTTCATATGTAAGATGACCCACATTGCAATTTGAAAATTTTGAGATATTGACTTTTTAAACTTCTAAAAGTTGTAAATTTTGAAACCTGCTAAAAATGTGAGAAAACCTACCAAAATTAGGTATTGTTTGAAAGGTCACATCTTTGCCAATGTACTTTAAAAATTGTAGCTGTTAAACAAAATTTTTATGTCAGATGTAAAAAGATATGTAAATTTAAGTTTTTATGATGTTTCGGGCCACCCTGTATTGACGGTGCAAGATAAATGAAAACAATTTTTTTTTAATGATCCGAGACCTTTAAAATGAGGTACAACACGACCTACCTTTACATTTTAAAATTTCCCAAAAACCAACCCCCACCCCCAAAAAATATCCTTTTGGGGCATTTTAGAGGGTTGGAAACATTTTTCCTGAATTCCTTCGGGTCGAAATAGGGGGTTATCAGTTTAAACTAAATGTCTAAGTATTCTCGTTTCTTATTCTATACAAGCCGGCCACCCGCTCTGTTACACCCTGTATATTATTGCATAATGTCGAATGATGTTCAATATCATCTGATGAAAACAGCCAGGACTTTACATTTCTTAACACTACCCTATAAGACATATTTTTTAAAGCAGTAATTTTTGTAATGACAAGGTTATAAAAACGAGCGGCACTATAGGTAAAAAATTGACGGTACAGAGTTAAATTTGGTTTAGGCATAGGTACAGGTACAAAACCAGAGTTCCTGAAATTGTATGCAGTATCTCGCATGTTATTTACAACAACAGAATTTTGTTGGCAAAACATTTTTAAAACTTTATTTACATAAAGATGATGTAACGGAAGGATTTTAGATGCCAAAAAAGTGGCCAAGAGTGAACAAATTTAGATCTCCTAAAAATGACTGGAATAATACTGTTCGTAATTATTTTTATTGTAATTCGTTTTACTAACCTATTTACTAAAGTTACTTGAAATATGTTCTTTATATATTTTCTTTTCGAGAACATTTTTTAAAATTCGATTTCAAAAGAACCCAGGTAAATTGTGCGGTAAGCATTGGTAAAAAAATACGATATATAGACAGACCAATTTAATTAACCTACAATTATTTGCAATTGTTAAACTTAAATATTATGACTACATAGGAATCTGTATTTATTTATAGAATCTGTAAAACCTTCCAATCATCGTACTAGACATTCCACCGGACTATTTATCTACGCGATTCTTAGAAACTATCAGCTGATCTCCCGTTAACAGTTAATTAATGGATTTTTTGCAATGTCCTTGCCCGCAGTGGCGCCACCACCTGTGACGGGAATAAACAAGCAGAGAGAACAAACGGTCGATGGGAGTATTGTAGAAAATAGGTGAGAAATATACAGGTTGTAAACTCCCCTTTAAATTGTGTGGAAACCTAAATACATCCGAAAACTTTTGGCGCTGACAAGTAGGTAGTCTAAAGTTTATTTCATAACTATGGGTCTCTAAAAAAAATAATGAGCTTGAAAATGGCTTTGCGAATTTGCACCACAACCTCGTGGCTTCGGACTATGAACTGCTTCGCTTCTTTCGCCGCTGATAAACTCTCTTCTCTTATCTTGATAAAGAATTTATCAAAACTTTGTACAGATTTTTTGGTGCTGCTTATTTTATATTTTTGGTAAATATGGTTTTTAATGTCAAATTTTGTCGATACATCGTGTGCTGCTCTCATGCATTTTTAAACCCTAAATAGTTCAAAAATAATATTTTCTTGAATTTAATAAAACTTGGTACATACAAGTTTTCTGTGGTGTTTTTATTTTTTATTTTTTATTTTTGCGAAAACGATTTTTACCTCTTATTTTAGCCGATGCACCGTATGCTGCCTGCTATAATTTTCAACCTCTAAAAAACTTCAGAAGAACTCAATAATTTGCTAATTTTCTTTCTCTGATTTGATTAAACTTGATTTGATCAAGTTTTTCGTCGTGTTGTTTTTAGCGAATTTCCATAGGAAAGATGATCTATAGCAGTGTCCCTTACGGTGAGACCTAAGGTCGGAAATTGTAAATGAGCACCGATCATGGTACCCATAACACGTTTTTGGGTGCCATTAAAAAATATATATATATTTGCACTCTAACGGACGCATTTTAAGGGGGCGCTCCCTGTCTGCCATATGGAATCCGATTCCCATAAGAGCAATGCTACAAAATAAGACATTTTTCCGATAATTCGTGGAATAAATTTAAAAATTTGGTTTCATTTTGAAGTACTATCATATGCGGATGTTGATTGCTGAAAAAATTTCCAAAAACTGTTTTATTGTTTTCATAAACGTATGATATAAATATTCAAAAATAGTAAACTTTATTAATTTTTTACTCAGTTACAAAAAACGATCTTGCAAAAAACCTGAGCAATCAACACCCAATCAATTTTACTTAAAGGAAAAAAAATACAACTTTCGTTTTCTGACAAAAATAACACAAAAAATGCTTAAAAGTGAAGGTATGGTTAGGTTATTTAACATTGAAATTGGTACCCAGCTTCGCCGTTTTGAATTTAGGGAGCCGAGCCTAAAGTCCGATTTTGTCCAAATGTGGTACAGACATTGGTTGTCTAAGTCGCTCAGACGAGTTCGTTAGCCTACAAAATCCAACAACCGGAAGCACATTTTTCATAGGAATTAACTACTTTTTAATTTTTTTGTAATAGAATGAATCATTTTTAGAGATTTTTGTATAAAAATAAATGCAGGATAAAATTCTGCACATTTTGTTTTTTTACACGACCTTATAGCTCGCTTGGTTCCCCCTAAAATCGATCAAAACGTAAAATACCATAAAAGTACCCGGTTCAAACCGCGGTGGGGGATTTCAATGTGGGGGGTATCTCCTGATCCGAGGCTGACAGCCGAGTTAGTACGCTGCGAGCGGAGCGAAACAGCTCGTGAGTCGAAGCTGGAGGCTGAGGTGCAAACAAATTATACTAATGTATTTCGTACACCAAGGCTATTCAGCGCCTTCGTGATTACACCGACTTCCCAAAATATTGGTTGAAACTCTAAAACATATACATTTTATTTTAGAAATTCCCTGAACTTACGTCAGCGATTCTGCTGCGTGGTCGTATAATTTATATATTTTTTCGAATATAGATTGTTTACCTCATTTTGTTACTGATACACCATCTGCTCCCATAGAGCATTTTCAACCCCTAAATCAGGTTCAGAAAAAAACTAAACAAAGTCTTATTTTCTGCCGAATTTAATACAGCCAAGTTTTGGGTTATATGTTTTTTAATATATTTTTTACTGAGTTTTTTAATCTCATATTTCGGCCATACACCATGCACCGTCCTCAAGCATGACATTTAACACACATGTTACCTGTTAATAGAAATGACTAAAAAAATTCCAAATATAAAAACTTTCATTCAAAACTAATTAAAATAAAAAATAAGTAAATGTGTGGGGTTGTGGGATGAAGTTTATCACGCCTTTTCTTCAATTCCTTTACCATCCTTAACGGGAACATACAGTACGATATTTTTAACCGTGCCCTCGGCTCGGCTAGCGCTCGGTGGGCTAGCGGTGTAGCGGGGAGGGATTGTAAAGCCAGTTCCACAAACTTCGAATAAACAAAACTGATTGAATAATTATTCAAATAAAATTATTGAAATAAAAACTACTTGAATGAGTCATAAACTACTTGTCTCTTGTTCGAGTATTCGAATAATAATACTGTGGTGTGGTTCAGGTAAATGCCAGACACCAAGTAGGCCTACTTCCCTCCAGGCAGGAAGTTTTCCCCGGAATCTATCTCCAGACATCCGTACCGAGCAAACCGTAAGTCAAACGAAAAAATGTTCGAAATAAAATATGTAATTTGGACCTTTATCTAAAACTTTCTCGCGAACACTTTGTCTCTGACCAACAAACAAAAATCTTTCCAGCGGTGTGAAAATTTCATGTCATTATTAAAGTACATTGTTGTAATATTGATTTTTAAAATATGAAATAGGTTTTGTAATTGATTTTCTTTTACATCATACGAATCGTATGGTTCTTATGTGCGTATCCGTAAAAGTTTTCATAATTTTACATCTCTGCTAAGTGTATTAAATGTCAGTGTTATTGAAGCTCGGTTTTCGCTGTTTCACGCCACTCGGCTCAGTTTTCGTGGAGAAAACTAGAGTAGACAAGAGCGATTTCTAACGTTATCATTCAGGTTAGTACAATTTGGCCGAGGGCACGGTTAAAAAAATCGTACTGTACACACACAATTTTAATCTTTCAATTGCTGTTATGTTAAGTTTGTTTTTTATACAAAAATTTACTGTTTCCATAAGTTTAATGTTATTATAATAAAGATGTAGAATTAATTATACCATCAAAGCTAAGATGGTAAACACAGTTAGTTAAGTGTCCATTCATTGTAAATACATTAAATAAACATAAAATGTTAGTTCAGCAGTCTAGGCCTAACCTAAAATTACTATGTATATGTTTAATTTGTTTTACCTTTCTCAACGACAACACACATACAATAATTTTATTATAGGCCTAGACTTAAAATTACTTTCTAGGCCTAACCCAAAATTGCAGAACTTGACGATAATATCTGAACTACGCCGGACGAAACAGTCTCATAATTTAAATTGATGAACCAAAACACACGTTTCTTAAATGTATTTACATTCATTGCCACAGCAACCAATTTGATAACGCTTTTTCGTTACTCGTATTTTATATTTGTCATTGCCATAGCAACCAATTGAAAACTCAAATTTTCGCTACTTCTTGCTAAATTTAATAACATTATTATACTAAATGTTTTGGATTGTTGTTAGCAAATATGGTTTTGTCACCTAAGTCCAAAATACCCCCTCAGCCCTTCAGGGTCACACTCCATCATCCACTACGTCAAACTTTTTCTACAATCCAACTAAACATTCCGGTCAGATTGTTTCCTTAACGGTGTCGAACTAATGTAACACACGAATTCCTGGAAACAGCTGATCTCCCGTTAACAGCTGATTAGCAGATTT
>JAGFPH010026207.1:0-10521 GCA_018207615.1 Philaenus spumarius
TCAAGGAGTATAAACCTTTTTCATTATTTACTTTTAAAAGCACAAGTAAATTAAAAAAGTATAATTTTAGACCTTTTTAGATTTTTCATCAAAACGCTTGAGTTGATCAGCTGCAGATTAGTCATTTTTTTAAATATAGTTTTTAAAATAAGTATAACAAAAAACAATTGTATTTTTCACTTCTGTACCATCGATATGTTCAAAAATGTCGAAAATTGAGTCGTTGAATCCAAAAGTGTTATAGTTAAAAGGAGATAGGTAAAACAGAAGACTATTTTCAAGCGCCTCGTTTTTAAAAATAACAAGAAAAAAATCATTCATACTTACTAAGAATATGTATACTGTTGTACTCAACTTGTAAAACAAATTTGGCGTTGATATTCCAAAAATTGTCGAAACTGGAATAGATTGAAATTAGTTCGTGGGTCCGGTACTCCTAAAATCGATAATCGAAATCGACTCCTAGATCGGGTCATTTTCAAGATAACAAGCTGAGACTCAGCATAAATGTTTAAAATATATATTTTAACTCCTATGTCATGTTTCAATTCGATATATTAAAATTCGGCCAATTTAGAATGAGCCAACGCTTCATATATGAATAAGATATCCCCTTTTAGTGATTTCTCCTGCTGCAAAATACATACCTGCATTATCAAATTTTTTCCAGACAAACCATTGCTCGGACGAAATAAATACATATGACCTTTTTTGTTGAAAAATACCTCCCCTACACGGTGGTATTTTTATTTTCCTCTATCATCGTCCCAGCTCGAAATATTAAGGATAATCGAAAAAAATAAATGATAACGATTTTTTTTCGACTTTGGGAAATCGATAGACTGGTAAACTTTTTTATGTTAATCTACATACTTTAATGTACTTATAAAAAAAAATTCAGCCGTATTGCAAATTACTGGTAGTTGTAACCTATACCGACTGGGCTATATACCCGCCTAGCTCACTGCCAAACTGCAGAAGGAAAACAGTAAGCATTTACTGTAAAAAAGTAAGCCGTTATGTAAGCTTATTGGTATTTTTATATTTCAACATTTATTAAAAATGAACATTTTCAAATAAAAAATATTCCTCGTCCTCCTCGAAGACCTTTCCCACTGAAGGTGTCATTCACTATCAACAAAAACTGGTGCTAGTGTGGATTGTCGGAGTTTTACTTTTAAATGTTGTGCCAATAAGTAAAATTAAGCCACTATCAAAAATTCTAATATTGTAACCCTTTACACGGTCGCCATTTTGAGTAGGATGAACCTTTAATATCGGATTGGTGGCATTTTGTTCTCCTAAGATATACATTTAATTTGATGTACAACTCAGCCTATTCTAATATTTAAGATTTTCCTCCGGCTCCCTCAGAGCCTTAAGGTGATTAAAAAATGAGAAATGCTTTAAAATAACTTTTTTTGTTTAGAGAAACGCTATACGAAGTTATGTTGCATAATCTGAAATCGTTACACAAATATAACCCCGTTCACATACTTTTGAGACGCCATGTATATAATCGGGTGTTGTGAGGTATTTTTGGTTGTGTAATGTTGTGCGTCTATGCGATTGCAAGTCAGCTGTTTAGTTTAAGCTTAATTTTAATCTCAATTCCAATCGGGGAAGTTCAAGCCAGTAAGTGGCGAAGTCCAGATCAACAATAATTAAAGAATTATACACAGTACTTAAATGTTCAAAAGTTATAATGTAAAATCTATACAAAAAACTAAAAATTTAAGTAGATGTTTAAAGATGAGCTGTTTTACTGAGCATAGATATTCCTTGTAAAAAATAATTCGACCACGCAGCTGAACCGCTGACGTGAGTTGAGCAAATTTCCAAAATTAAGTTTGTAGGCCTATGTTTTAGAGTTTCAACCAACAATTTGGCAAATAGGTCTACGCACGACGGTGCTGAATAACCTAAAAATGGTTGGCACGCCATTTAAGATATTGGGAGTATCTTCAATACACAATGCATTGCGTGCTTCTCACGCCATTCACAATATTGGGAGTATCTTCAACACCTAAAACATTACGTACATCGCACGCCAACCTCCGTCTTGGGAGTATCTTCAATACACAAAGCATTGCGTGCTTCGCACGCCAACCCCACGGTAGAATCCACACTACATGGCTTTGAACCGCGTGCTTCTATGATGGTACTTTACGTTTTGATCGATTTTGAGGGAACCAAGCGTAAAAAAACAAAATGTGCAGAATAACCTCGTACATTTATATTTGTAGAAAAAACTGTAAAAAAATTCATTCTCGTAGGAAATATCTAAAAAAATAGTTATTTCCTGTAAAAAAACGTGCTTTCGATTGTTGGATTTTTTTGACTAACGAACTCGTCCGAGCGACGTAGACAAACATCATGTGTACCAAATTTGAACCAAATCGGACTTCAAATGCGGCCGCTAGAGTGCGAACACATATATACATATATATATACATGATTTTTAATAACATCCCAAAACGTGTTCTGGTGACCATGATCGGTGCTCATTTGCTACTCCCGACCTGGGGTCTTACCATAAGGGCCACTGCAATAGCTCATTTTTCCCATGGAAATTCGCTAATAACAGAAGCCTCTAAACACTTATTTTTTTAGTTACGGTCAATTGGGACATTGGCCTGATTCCATATCCAAAAATCAAGTATAATGTCATACAGAAATTAGTAGGTCGAATTAATGGGTTTGCACACGTTACTATTTCAAGAAATGTAGTGTAAACATACTCAATTTTTTCCAGAAAAGAAACTTTTTAGCTTTTACGTAAAGTAAAGTCGTAGTGCTTCGTTTTCAACGATTTTGAATAAGTTTAGTTTCCAATATCAATGAATTAAAAAGTTACAAATAAGTTTTGATTTACTTAATTATTTTTAATTAATAATTTTACATTATTAATTAAAATAATGAAATAGTGAACAGTAAAATAATGAACATTAATTAAAATAATGAACAGTATTTTACATTATTAATTTATTATATTTTGAACAGTAAAGTATGTATACTTACATTTATTTGATAGAATATGTAGTGTGTTTAGTTTATATTTTTTATACTGTTGATTTTGTAAAGAAGCGATGAATAAAACTTACTTACTTACTTACTTACATTTTAAACATTTTCTCAATATTATCTACATATATAAAAAATATGTATAATAATTGTAAAAGTGGTTTATCTAGCTTATATAACTCCGAAACCCACCCCCTGTCGCCCAATGGAAGTTTTATTGTATGGTAGCCCACCATCCCCCCTCCATGACGGTTTCGGTTTGTAACTTCAGTGATTGGGTTTGGAGATAAGAGTGTCCAAAAAGAGCATCGCTCCAATAAACGTCTAATGGAAAGCCACTGAAGCAGTAGAGGATCGAGTTCCGAAGTGTCCGTGACTGGTCAGAGTGTTTATGACATTGACTGGTTAGGGTAAAAAGGAAACATTGTTGTACGGATGTTTTGGCAACGAGCTATTCTGTTTACAAGCATGTTTTATAAACATCTACACACACTTCAATGCGGGCAAATGAATCGTATTGTGAGCGGGAAATTGTTTGCAAACATCAGTTTGAATGCAATACTGTAGGTTTCAAAAAATTCTTCACCTAAATGGTTCACATAGCTTAATATTTCTTATTGGCATTTTCATTAATAGCAGATTTCATAGTTTAAAATTAGTTTTTCATTTAAATAACATTTTTAAGGAGTAGGCCTATGAATAAATAATTCAGATTATTTCAAAACTATATAATATCTACTACTATGTTGTAAACATGATTTTGATTTATAATATGAGATTTATTTTACCAACATTGTTTTGATAAGGTTATTTTTATGATATAACTTTATAGAAATGTTAAAATATGTGTTTATAAAATGGAATAAAATCATCTTCGAGGCACTCAAGCGTTAATAGTAGAAACAGATGATTTTATGAATTTCTATCTTTGTCATTTGATATATTGTACGATCGATTTTGAGTTTAGAAGTTGTTTAAAAGGTATTTATTTTTACAATCTTTTTTGTTTATTTTATTCTTGACAGCTAACTATAAACAATTTAGGGTTACAAACAACATATTATTAGTTATATAACTTATTGTTACATGAAATGGATGGAAAACAGCTGATTGTTAACAGCTGCAGCAAATAACTTATTATTTTAGCTCATAATAGCTTTAAAATATTTGGTTTTTAGAGTAATTCGGGATATTGTTTATATGCTGGGTACCAGTTATAATCAGTCAGTTGTAGCTCATGTATCACTGAGGATGACGACTTTGTCGTTGAAACGCGTTTGATAGTGAAACTTATGTGAGTGAGAATAGTGTTATTTTGATTTTTATATATAAATTCCTTCTCACCCGTCGAGCTCAAAGTGAATTTTATAACTACCAAGAAATACATTTTTCCTTTTCATTGTCAAAATCTCTGTTTTCCTTTGAGCTACAGAAAAAATTAAAAAAAAAAACATTTTGTTTATTATTAAAAAAGTAAACTTTATTGTCTCTTGTAATTTGTTTGTAAAGTTAGCGGTTTTTGAGATATTTGACATTAAAAATTAAAAACGGCCGCCATTTTTTAAATATTTAAAATAATGTTCTAATTTTTCGTACAGTGATAAAAGGTTAAAGAAATAGGCATACAACGTTTGAGCTCAATATTTTTTCTACTTCCAAAAATGCTAAGTATTTTGTAAAAAGATATATACAGACAGACAGACAAAAACATAAACACCGTAGACCCATTTTAATATTGTGAAATATGTTTGTTTGTATCCCAGGAATATATCCACAAAAGGGGTCCTGAGAGTTCGGGGACACCCGGTGTAATAAATTCGTATACAAAAATTTAAACCTAATAAACCAAAGTTAAAATATAATAGTTTTGTAAAATAGATAATAATTAATTGAGGCCTATATATGTATGCATTTGTTTAAGCTTAGGCCTACTTTTGGGCCATATCAAAACAAAACCCCTTTTTACTTTTTAGGAGAAACAACTGTTTTGCTATACACGTGTTTTATTTAATTTGTTTAACTACATAATGTATTTCGAACACAAGCGTTTAGCACATTTTAGTTTCCTCTCATAAAACGACCTTGGTACACATTCTCACGTGTTACGCCATATTTGATACAAATAAAATGCTCTCCAATATTGTAGGAGTTCGCTGCTCTAGAAATGTTGACCATGAACGCGTGACCTGCTCTCTATAGTTTGAAAGTTGCATGAACCAAGTGGACATATTGGTGTCGGTCAATGTTGGAAGAAGTGGATGAATGAAAGCCAAACGGTAAAGGCGTGTAAACGAACTAGTGTAACTCAAGAACTAGGTGTAGGCTTGTGATATATCACGCGGCTTGGCGGTGCAGGTGATTCAGCAGAAGCTATTTGTACAGTTTTCTTTAAATTTTGACAGTGGTATTTGTTTGAGTTTCATTTCAATAAATTGTTCGTTGGGATAAAAAGGGCACAGATCGTAGTCGTAAATTTAACCGTAATACTGATCGCTTGTTGTTGAATGTTAAAAACAAAATAATCAATTAGTGTTAGTTAATGGACCAGTGATTTTTGTTCTAATTTAAATTCAAATTTTTCTTTTAAGCGTCTGCTGTAGTGGCGGCCATCTTGGATTTTCATCCCATAAGAGCCATGTTAAATTTCAAACCATTTATTTCGTATATTTTTATCATAAAATTGTTTGCAAGGTCTCATTTTAAGCACAGTCACAATACGCATCCGTTTTGCATTCAATTTTTTTTTTAAATACTTTTGATTTGTTATGTAATTGACACACAGACACACAGACGAAATGCCGAACGGTCGAGTTAAAACGGAGACCTCGCTTACGCTCGGTCAATGAAAACAATAACTGGTTAACCATTAATTTTACACTAATCCTATAAACAATTTTTAATTTAATTTGTTTATAAAAAATATTATTATTTATTACATACATTAAACATACTACAGTTGATTTGATTTGAAGAAAATTTTATACTCTAAACTAATAATTTGATAAATATTATTAAATTGTTCTTTGTTAATGTATTAAGCGCTATAAAAATTTTAATGATTTAATTTGTAATGTGTTATTTGTTCCAAAGTGAATAATATTAAATTTATTATTATTACAATGATTGGATAACCATTAATTTTACACTAATCACATAATACATTTTCAATTTAATTTGTTTATAACAAATATTGTTACATATATTAAACATACTAAACATTTGAAAACCATTTTGTACTTTAAATTTATAATTTGATAAATACTGTTAAATTGTTCTCTTGTTAATATTTTAAGAGTTATACATTTTAATTGTACTCATACTTAGTTTCCTATTGTGTTAATAATTTGATATGTATTATTATTTTAATGTCTAGCTTTTAAAGAAAATTTAAATAAATTATTATTAAATATGATATACTGTATATTTAAAAGTATATGATTGTGTTATTTAACATTGCACTAAGAATAAATACTAATTTTGCTGCCCATACAAATCTAGCAAATCCATGTAAGATTTTAGTCTAAATAGCAGGACTATGAAGAGTATTAGTTAAAATAAATTAGTTGCACCAGCGTTAACATAATTCACATTATATGTTTAAAATTGAAAGCAAAACAGCTGCTATACCTTGTGCAAACTGGGAAGGCGGTCGGTCGTTTTCAACCGTCCCACTCACACAAGCGCAGGGTTTATGACTGACCCTCATTAGGATCGGTGCGTCAACAATTGGGAATTGTACTCTATACAATAGTTTTTTTATATCGTATTTTAATAAAGTTAAACTATATATTAGCATGATTGTGATTTTGAATTATTATGATTCAGTAATTAATTCTAAGCAAATCGATACCAAACACTGCGTGTTTACGACTATCCATTAAAATAACTTTAAAATTATCGGTTTACTAAGCGGACTTGGTTGCTATAATATTTATTAATATTTATTTGAATGGTTTGTTGCATACATGCCGTGTTTGGTATCTATTTGCTCAGAAATATTAATTTACTGGATCATAATAAATCAGAATCAGAATCACACTAATATACGTTTTCTTTAAAATGCAATATAAAAAATACTAAGGTATTGAGAACATCTAAGGTAATGCACCGCAACTAATTAGGGTCGGTAGCCCGTGAGTTTGCGTGCGTGTGCGAAGTTAATGGCAGGTAGGAACCTTTTCCAACCGCCTTCCCTATTTGCACAAACTATAATTTATATATATAGGGATATTGCCATAAGCTATTTTACTACTTACTTCGTCTTGTGACTTCTTTCTAACTATATATTACGCGTTTCAGAACTATGTTCCGTCTTCAAACGTACGCACATAAGAGATCGTTAATAAACTTATATTAAAATCTGTGATTTGGATACTTTAACTTAAAAATGTGTTTTACAAATAATATAAGCTGTTATATTTTCAATGTACTTATACAATAAAGAACCTCGAATATTATTTTGCCTTATGTAAAGACTTTAATAATATTACACTAACCATAATTTTTCAAAGATAGTAATGAAAATTAATATATAATTATCATATTTTTTACTTCATTGTAAGTTTATATGATGATTTTGAAACATGCAACAATATTTTTGTAATTGCTATGATAATAATATTAGTTTTGTCTAAGATCATTTTGTAGCATCTTGTAAAATAGGCTACAAATAATTTTCATTAAAAATTATTACATTGTACTTATTTTGTTTAGATTCCTACTTTAGTTATAAAAAAATAGTGAATTAAAATTTTAGTTATAAACAGTGACTGTTGTGTTCCTATAATTGAAGTCTAATTAATATTTATAAAATTATATGAAGTAAGTATTTTTCAATGTGTGCATCCGGATATTTAACATTCTACCCGTCCTCTAAAATGATCTATGTGCAAAAAATATCATAGATTTGAGCGGGCTCAAAACGCTGTGAAGATCTCGGAAAACAGTGTTTTGACGTCACTTATTGAGCCCAACAGTGGGTCCGAAACGCTGTGTAAAATCGCATAGTGGGTTCGAAACGCTGTGTAGAAAATGGCATAGTAGGTTCGAATAACAATTAAAAATTATTATTTGGAGTTTAAAACTTGAAGTTAAAATAAATCTAAAAAAAGGCTATTAGAACTTTATAGAAATGAATTGGATTAAATAAAATGTTAAGTTGAAATGGGACTGGATTATGTTGACACTAGCATAAAAGGATAATGTAATTAAAACTATGTTATAACTAAAAATGAACATATGTAATAAAAAAAAACACAGCTTTATAATTTGTGGATAAAGCCTACTTAGCGGACTCAATGGGTTCAATACGTTGCTGGGCTCAAAACGCTGTGAAGATCTCGGAAAATCAGTGTTTTGACGTCGCTTATTGAGCCCAGTATCAATATTATTTTTTATTGATATGATTGTAATATAACTTTTGCCAATTAACATGTTGTAAAATAAAATTATGTATATAAAATATGATTTAACTGCGGTTATTAGATTGTGTATTTAGATTTACCGTTTAGTTTCCCAAGATAATGCTCCTTATACTACCGATGCTTCGCTTAACGTATAACTCATACTTTAAAAATGATATATAAATATCATTGTATTCTCATTCATTACTTATATATTTTTATTGTGCGAGTATTTCACCTTTATTAACAAATATATTTCACGAATTAGTTCTATTAATTTTCTCATTTGTAAATAATAAAACGTCATGTTAAAAATTTAGAGATGCAACACAATAGGTTGGCAGAAATGAGTAAATGTTACATTAGATAAGGGTTTAAGAACTATTACGTGATAGATTCGAATACAATTCCTTGTAATAAATTATTGTATTTATTTTATAAAAAAATAGAGTTAACGCATCATTAATATTATTTTTTTTTTTCATGGTGGCACTTTCTCGATTACATTTTAGTAAATATAACAGTTACTAGTGTCTTTAGAAAATACTTCTTTCTCAAAACTTTATAGAAAGGAAATGGATTAAATAAAATGTTAAGTTGAAATGGGACAGGATTATGTCGACACTAGCATAAAAGGATAATGTAATTAAAACTATGTTATAACTAAAAATGAATATATGTAATACTAAAAAAAACGGCTTGATAATTTGTGGATAAAGCCTACTTAGCGGGCTCAATGGGTTCAATACGTTGCTGGGCTCAAAACGCTGTGAAAATCTCGGAAAATCTGTGTTTTGACGTCGTTTATTGAGCCCAGCAGTGGGTCCGAAACGCTGTGTAGAATGGCATAGTGGGTTCGAAACGCTGTGTAGAATGGCATAGTATCGTAGGTTGAAAAAATTACAAATTATTATTAGGAGTTTAAAACTTGAATTTAAAATACATCTAAAAAAAGGACATTAGGAAAAAAACGTGTAAATCTTGAGAAAAACATGTAGTTTTAAATATATTTGCAAAACATAATAATAATACTACTTAGAACTTTCTAAATCGTTTACAATACGTTCTATGTCAAGATGGTAAGGGCAAACAATTTACCATCCCAAGGGTTTAAACAGTGAGAAAACATTTCAAGTTCACATTATTTAAGTTTTACACAATTTAATATTATTAATATTATTTTTACTGCCGTAATTGAAATATATTTTTGTCTATTAACATGTTGTAAAATAAAGGTATTTATTTAAAATATGATTTAACTGCAGTTATTAGATTGTGTATTTAAATTTACCGTTTAGTTTCCCAAGATAATGCTCCTTAAAATACCGATGCTTCGCTTAACGTCTAACACATATTTTTTAAATATCATATTTTTCAATGTGTGAAAGCTATTCTATTTGGTGATCAGAACTAAGATATCCCTGAAGAAATTTCATGAAACCATGATAAAGTCGATACTGTTATTTAAATTTTTTAGGCACTTGCATTTCACACATATCTTAAGATGCTGATTCATCATTGTAACAGAAAATAGTTTTTTTATTAAAATAGGTACGGAAAAATAATTTTATTTGCTTAAAGCTAATAGTGGGGTTGGAACAAAAAAAGTCTACAATAGGAAAGTAGGCTATAGTCGTAATATATCTGGATTGATATACATTCTATTGTTTATTGATATGTATGTTCGTGGCAAAAATAAAGAAGGATTTAGTACTTTGCTAGGCTTAATGCGTTGTGGCTATATAATATATTATGCAGGGGTTCAATAACCTGAACTCAAAGCACAGTAATAATGAACATGGTTTCAATGCGTAACAGAGCTCAAAACGCTGTAAAAATAAGGATGGTGTCAATACGTTGCTGGGTTCAATACACTGTGAAACTAGAGATGGGTTCATTAAGTGACGTCAATAAACCACCTACGTTTCGGACTCAGTGGGTTCAATACGTAGCTGGGCTCAAAACGCTGTGAAGATCTCAGAAAAACAGTGTTTTGACGTCACCTATTGAGCCCAGCAGTGGGTCCGAAACGCTGCGTAGAATGGCATAGTGGGTTCAAAACGCTTTAAACATCTCCTTATATATATATATATAT
>JAGFPH010026213.1:0-10519 GCA_018207615.1 Philaenus spumarius
TACTTATACTTTATCTAATGATAAACCTTATACTTTATCTAATGATAAACCTTATACTTTATCTAATGATAACCTTATAATTTATCTAATGATACTTCTACCGACTTATACTTTATCTAATGATAAACCTTATACTTTCACCATTATGAATTTGTAATTGAAAACTTGCAGGTACCCACGACATCGCTCGCAGAAGTGACTAAATAAATGAAAGGACTATGGGGAAAATATTGAGCCTTACCATTATACGCAATAAGAAAACAAAAACTATTTTAGATCAGAATTCCATGGACCAAACACGGGACGAGTTTCGTCCAAATCTATCAATGTTTTCCTTTTAAGCATACTTAAATGATCGGCTATGCCCTAATAAACGTTAAAAATCGCGTAATTTTCCACCAGTATGTCATTCATAACTTCTGAACGAACGACAAATTACAAATCAGGGTTGCAAGTGTGTTTCACAACTAAATAAGATAAGGGGTTCATAAAATATAAGATACGAAAAATATTTTACGCCTCAGAATAATTAGAATATTTTCTATATATAATTTTAGTGCGAAGTTTTAGGTCTTTAGCTTTATAGTAAGTTCAACAATAATTATTTATTTTTATGGCTAGTTTTGCCATTTCACCCCTTGTACTCAAGTAGGCCTAAGCATATACACAAAAGTCTAAATGTTTGTAAGTGCCAAAAATAATTTAACTCTTTTATTTTCTTAGTTCCTATATAATGAGTGAGTTAAATCGATATTCCCAAAATCCAAATATTAAAATAATGTTTAAACACAAGTCATTAGTTATGGTTCCTAAAACGTAAAATGCCATACAATCCAACAATTATGCAGTACTTCCGAAACGAAAATAACCTAATATAGTCATTGTTATTTTGTTATATTTTTTATACTTACACATTTCGTCACCAAGAGTTAATTTAACTAAAGTACTATTGTCCGTTCACAGTTTAGTTAACTGCCTGACCTAACTACATCGAGGCAGTACCAAATTCATTGCCAAATTGAGTTTTGAATATCCTTGTCTCAGTGATTAATTCAAGATGCAAATTTCTTTATTTCAGTAATGTACCTCATGTTTAAGTAAACCAAATTATGAAATTGTCTTATGTCCCTCCAAGCGGCTAGTGCTTATTTTTCTCAACCCTAAATTCGTTTTGATAACAAATTTTGAAATTTAAATATTTTTCAGAAAGTTTTTATATTATTATTCAGTTATTGCTGTACAATATTTAATCATGTACTTTAAAACCCTTTGTTGCCCGACGGTACTTTTAAGTACCACCCAATTTAACTGCCTTTATAAAAGGTAACAGTGGCTTTATCTACAAGTTGAGCCATGGAGGTACTTTAGAGTACCATTGCAGGTCTGTAAAACATCAGGTCTACACCTAGTTTCAACAAATGCCACCAGAAAGCAGGAATTGCTTGGCTAGTGCTTGCTTTCAATTGACAATTTATATGATGTGATTTCCCCATTTTTTTAAAACATGTTCTAGTCTTTCATTTGTCAGTATTTTGTATTAAAAGTTTAGCATATTGCTTTAAATTAATTACTTAACTTAATAAGAACTGATCTAAATTATTATAAACCTCTCACACATACAAATTAGACAGATTAAAACTTAAGAGCAACCAAGCAAACTTCCTATAACCGCTCCTAGATGGTGATGACAAACTATCTTTTACTTTACACGGAATATTTATACCAATAGTAAAGTAACTGAAGTTGCCGTAGTCTAGTGCTAACGAAGCGTCTTTCTGATCACAAGATGCCGAGTTCGAATCTAGGCTAGGGAGACCAGATATCCCTTCCACTTTGGCCATTGCATCTTACTTGTTTTTGATTTCTCGCTGTATCTTTTTTTCCTTTTCATTTTTCCTTAATTTTCCTTTTTCACATTTTCCAGATTGTTTTTGGCTATCCGTACGTTTTTGAATCGTGTCTGTACTGTGATTTTTACGCGTGCGCGGCACGTCTACGCTTTTCCGCGACTTCCGCGACTGTCTTTCGCGTTCAATGTATTTTTTGTTTGTTTACGCCGATTGTCTTTAACACCTGTACAGTTCTAACACTTTTCACCATTTTTACTTATTTTTTCTCTTCTGGGACTTAGCCTACAATCGCAAAAAAGTTCTTTGGGGGTTTTTTATTTACTACGCGAAAAATATTTAAGTTACTGGTTTCCTAACGATACAATGTTAATCTAACCCTAAATCTCTTTACTTTATTATTATTTAAAATTAAAAAATTCAACTTTTATTACTTTAAAAGGCGTGAAAACTCTCACCATTTTATCTTAATTTAATTTTACGTTTTGTTCCCTTTTTTACACAGAACTATTCATTCTCTAATAACTCTTTTGAGTGAAAACCTTTGATTTTAATTATTTCTCCCTTTTTAGGGTGTGTGAAATTTGACACTTAAGCTAACTTTTTTATTTTCAATAATTTGACTTTTTCTTATTTAACCTTTTATTTTTGTCTACTTATGTAGATTCCAAAAATGTCTGACTTTTTCAGTTTCGAGTTAATTTGAACTTTTCCCTTAACTTTAACCCCTGTTTACTTTGGTAGTGTTACTTTTTACGATTTGAAATTCACACGGCCGTAACTCACGCGTTTAGCGCTACGTATTAAACCATGAAAATTACAAATGCATAAAATTCCTGGATTCCTTTATTCCCCTAAAACTCAGCTACTTTCAGGCTAAGTCAGATTTCCTTTCTTGACGTGTCCTAGATCAAGGTTCATCTTGGGAGATAAGCCTTGCTCTGATTTAACTTGTATTTTTTACTAACAATTGACACTCACCGAAGTCCGGCCTTGAAAACATCAAATTTTATAATTTAATATAAAAACCGATTTTTCCGCCTTACAACGGCTAATATCCGTTGTAATGTATATATATATAATATATATATATATAAGCCAAATACCACTCACTGACTGAACATTTAAAAATAATACAATTACGTTAAAAAGACTGAAAATACCAACCACCACGGGCAATTCCGTACGGGTCTGCTAGATAAAAATATAAATTTAATTTATATGTCCATTGTATGGAGAGAGGACTTCTATAAAATACTACTGTCTGTTTGCAGCTTTTTTTTAATTCCCAAATAGTTTAGTTAATCAAAAATGCTTTTTTTAATTCCCAAATAGTTTAGTTAATCAAAAATGCTTTTTTTAATTCCCAAATAGTTTAGTTTATTAAAAATGGTTTTATTAATTCCCAAATAGTTTAGTTTATCAAAAATACTTTTTTGAATGTAGTTTATCAAAAATGCGTAAGAATAAAAAGTCTTAAATTGTTTTGTACAATCGAAAATTACAAATTTTCAGAGTACATCAGTGTCTCATTTTTTCCTAGTTTGTTCATTGCACCCTTTCCATAAAAAGAAATTTAAGTTAGAATTTTAAACTTAATAGCTGATATGTTTGGAGAATGGACCTTAGAAAACTACCTATTTGTAAACGTTCCTTTGTATATCGCAAATAGTTTAGTTTATCAAAAATGTCCAAGTAAAATGAGTCATACATTTCTGTGTAAATTACCAAGATATGATGGCAAAATTTTCCCCCAGTTGTTAATTACACTCACTTCATATGTTTAACTTAATCCAACTTTTATGTACGAAGAATATACCTATGAAAACGCCTAATATCTGGTTTTGCGCTATTTTGTAGCACCCAAACAGTTTAGTTCAAAAATACCCAAAGAATAAAAAACCCAAAATTGTTCTGTACAGCCCAAAATGGTGTTAGCTCAGTTTTTGTTCATTGTACTATTTGTATATAAGGAAATTTATGATAAAATTTTAAACTTAATTCAGCTGTTAAGTATCGAGAATGGACCTCTGAAAACGCCTAACATCTGGTGTTGTGCTCATTTGAAGCACCCAAATAGATATTGTATCAAAAATATTAAATAATAAAAGGTGTTAAACTACTATATACAATCCATAATGGTGATGGCTCAGTTTTATCCAGGTGAATAGTTAAGGATGTACTAATGATAGCCCATTTCAAAATACACTTTGATTAAAAGACTTAAAACCAATACAACAAACAATTAATTAAAAAAGTAGAAAGTATATGTTACTAATAGTTTGTTCAGAGTTATTTATATTATGGAACATCCCCATATATTGAAACAACTAAAATTACAATATATATATATATATATATATATATATATATAAGCCAAAACCCACTGACTCACTGATCACGATTTCTCAAAAACCACTGAACGGATTGAAACGAAATTTGGTATGTGGCTTCCTCCAGAGCCATAGGTGCTCACTAAGAAAGGTTTTAAAAAAATTAGAAATTTTAGGGGTGTTTGGGTGGGTCAAAGTTACTAAATCACGATTTCTCAAAAAATATCAAACTGATTGGAATGAAATTTGATATGTAGCTTCCTCTAGGGTCATATGTGCTCCCTAAGAAAGGGTTTAAATAAATTTGATAATTTAGGGGGCTTGGGGGTCAAATTTACTAAATATCCCGATAAGAAATACATAGTATAATATATCTATTGATATTTTTTTTTGTTTTGTTGTTGTTGTTAATATGCATTTAACTTTGATTTGTCTATCCGTGCAAAGCCGGATCCGGCCAGCTAGTCTATATATAAAAGTCGATAAAAAATATATCAATTACACATTATGGTCAAAATATATACACAATAATGTAAAAAGGAAACTATATGATAATAAGTAAACATTGTTTTAAATACTCGATTTTCAAAATCCAAGAATAATATCTATTTTATTTATTTATCCAAATTTTTATTGGCAGCAAAAGTTTCAATTTTAACTTATAGTATTAGTGTACCTAAACTATAAAACAGGCAGACACTTTAGCACTGTATGAAATAATAACTACAACAAATAAATTTAAATAATGTTTAGAGATACCGAAAACGATATACACAATGCCCAGGCACAGTAACTTTATTCTAAAAAGTCCTCACACCTATAAAGTATTACACAATCACTCAAGAACCCATTTACTACCGAACGAGTGCACAATGGCTCAAGGAGGTTCAGTACATTAATGAGCGCCGAGAAATATTTGAGCTGTAATAATGAAGTACGTTTTCGGGTCAATGAACATGTACGGTTTTATATTCTAATGAAGAGAATTCCGCAATTGCTCGGGTGGAGTACGGCTTGAGATATATCTCGCATTGTGACGTAGGAAGTGAGAAGAGATTTTAATTCCACTTTAATAAGTATCTTTCCGGAAACCTTGTGGTTTAATATCGAACGGGAGTTATGAGGAAACTGAAAATTAAAGTTTTTTTAAACGTATATCTACTCTTGTTTTTAATTTTGTTATTACAAGTACAATTTACATCTTCTTCCTTGACATCTTCGCAGCTAGTCTCACTTAAGACATTGTGTTCTCATTCTTGCACAAACTTATATAATATTAAACACTTGCTTTCTTGCGATTGATATATTAAAGGTACAGAGCTCAAGAAATTTATAATTTATTCAGGATAAAACTTTGCTTAAAGTGGAACAGTGCAAAGCAATCTGTCAGAGATTCTGAATACTGCATATACAGGGTGGTTATAAAGTCACTCCCCCCCCCCCTTAAATTTTGTGTTTGATAAAACAGACAAATATCCTTAGGGGAACAATACTAACTTAACCCAAAGTATCTTTTGAAGCAATCGGAAATTTTGAGTGTCCCCTATAAAAATGGGATATTTTGGGGGCAACTCAAAAATTTTAAATGGGAAGTATGGTCATGTGATACCTCATTTTAAAGGTCTATTTAAGACTAGGAAAATGACATAAAGAAAATAAAAATCGGACCACCCAAAACAAAATGGCGGCAATAAATTATGGTGTTGAAATAAATTGACATAGAATTGCTAATATCTCGAAAATGAAGAGTTTTTAGAAAAAAATTCAAGAGACAAAAAATGTTTATTTCGAAGTGCTTATTTGACATGTCCCATGACTACCTTCTGATTAAAACGTTTAAGTCGACTTCTACATCTTAGAAAATTTTGTAAAAAATAAAATTTACGAAATCGATTTGGAAGCAATGTTTTATGTCAAGCACTTTGAAATAAACATTTTTTGTTTCTTGAAATTCTTTCTAAAAACTCTTCATTTTCGAGATATTAGCAACTTTATGTCGATTTATTTCAAAACGTTTAGGGCAGCCATTTTGTTTTGGATGGTCCGATTTTTATTTTCTTTATGTCATTTTCCTAGTCTTAAATAGACCTTTAAAATGAGATACTAAAAATTTCCGATTGCTTCAGACGATACTTTGGGTTAAGTTAGTATCGTTCCCCAAAGGATATTTGTTTGTTTTAACAAACAAAAAAGTTAAGGGAGGGGAGTGACTTTTTAAACCACCCTGTAGTTAACGGAAATCTGAAGTAATTCTCTACACAATTTAAATTGTTTTTAATTTACATTAAAGTTAATTAAGTATAGTCTTTAATTTGTTTGTTTATTTATAATTTAGACATACTCGAGAAACAAGTTTCGTACGTTTTCTAAATAAATTTTAAATGTAAAAAAAATCACATCATTTTAAGTTTCTTGAAATAATACTACGTCACACACACTTTGATTTTCGACAGCAAGATGGAAACAGAAAACGATTTTTTTTTGCGGAGACTTTGTAGTCTTTTAATACCCACACTACTTTTGTATATTTTAATAATGTTTATTTAAATTTGTAGCCATCGAACAAAGTAAAAATGGTGAAAAAAGTAGCTTCGAATAATTGAGTTTATTTTAGACTAGCTGGCCCGACCCGGCTTTGCACGGATAGACAAATCAAAGTTAAATGTATATTAACAAAAAATATATTATATCAATCAATATATTACACTATGTATTTCTTATGGGGATTTTTAGTAACTTTGACCCCCCCCCCCAAACCTCTCCTAAAATTTAGATTTTTTTTTAACTCTTTCTTAGCGAGCACCTAGGGCCCTAGAGGAAGCTACATAATAAATTTCATCCCAATCCATTCGGTGTTCCTTTTTAGTAACTTTGACCCCCCCCCCCAAACCCTATGAAATTTCGTATTTTTTAAAAACCCTTTCTTAGCGAGCACCTTTGGCCCTAGGGGAAGGTACATACCAAATTTCATTCCAATCCGTTTAATGGTTTTAGAGAAATCGTGATTTTATAACTTTGACCCACCCCCCAAACCCCCCTAAAATTTCGAATTTGTTTAAACCCTTTCTTAGCGATCATCTATGGCCCTAGATTAAGCTACATATCAAATTTCATTCCAATCCGTTTGGTAGGTTTTGATAAATCGTGATTTAGTAACTTTGACCCCCCCAAAACCCCCCTAAAATTTCGAATTTTCGGAAACCCCTTCTTAGTGCGCGTCTAGAGCCTATAAAGAGTTTTAGTACCAAATTTCATGTTTGTAGACCTCATGGTTTTGGAGAAACTGTGATGAGTCAATGAGTCAATGGTATTTGGCTTTTATAAGTATAGATTATTAGAACTAAATAAAATGTAATGTCTAAAGTGCTGTCCACACTGGAGAAACCTATTTCATTAAACTCTATACTGAACTGGCACCCTTTCTTATGTAACAGAAAGGCACCTTTTTCCATGTGGACACCCTTATAATTATTTGCCATGCTCCAAATTTCCATACCTCTGTCCATCAATTACCTTTTTTCATCTTGAACATTTTTCCTTCATGTTGTTTCACACTATTTGTAGCAATAACAAAACTAACATTTGGAAGCAATAACACGGTTTTCACTTACCTCAGTGTAATTGTTAGTTTTTCCTGAGCACCCAAAGCTAACCTCCAGTTGTTGCCCTTCTTTGTTGTTAGTGCACTAACCTCTTACCAAATTATCAAAAAGTTGCTTCAACCGTCTAAAGAAATCCTTAAATTTTGCATGATAACTGCTAAGTTCACGAGCTATAAAGTAAGTTCTGTGTAACCTATCCCTGATCAACGGGTGAACCCAACACTTATTTTGGAGCCACCACAACAGCAAAACCGCGTCGTCATCACGAAACTGCCGTTTCTTCCGTGTGCATGTTCAAATGCAATTTGTTTCTTGAAAACCCATTTCATGAAACGGGTTGCTCCAGTGTGCACTGCGCTTAAGGTGTACTACGCAATCAAGAAACTTTTTCAATGAATCCAGTTTCAAGAACCCATTCAACATAAAAAGAGATAAGTAGGGTACTCTGAGTTTCACGAAAACATAATTTCAGAAATCAGTGCAAATGAGGTTTCATGAAACTTATGATTTGGGTCTCATGCAACATTGGTAGTTTTGTGTTTTGTATGACTGATTAAAGAACCAATCAGGACGGTAGAACCATACACGTGATATAACCAATGACGGTACAGGACTCAGGAAATATATAGTTTAATAATTTTGTAAATAGTAGTACATTTTTTAAACTGTTATCATGAATATCATATCTAAGTTTTCATGACAATGTCTAAAGGAAATCATTATTTTAACAAAAATTCATAGAAGCTGTGGATTGACTGCTTATTAACAAGAATAAGGTTCAACTTGTTTGGTAAAATATCAAGTAACTGAAAAAAAAACGGCCTTCCTTCTTTTCAATTTTGTATCCACTAACCAATACGGTATTACTCTTAGGTGGATGTTACACAATTACTAAACAAGTCTTATGAAATTATGTTTCATAAAATGTTGCGCCTTAATCTAAAACTAAATATTTAATACTATTTACTAGATGTAAATATTGACATTAAAGTTCGAAATTAGTTAACAAGGAAAAAACCTTAAGCAGCACTGCCGATTTTGTTCCTTGTTCCGGGAACTGTGCCTAAAATACCATTGCACAGGATTATAGTAAATTGAGTTGTCTTTCGAATGATACAACTCACAAATTGTACTCGGGCTTATGAGTGGTAGAAATTGCGCAATTACATTACATGAATAGTGAAAGAAACATTTATCGGGATTTTTCTTTGCACTTTGTTCCTTGTTCCGGGAACTGTACCTTAAATATCTTTGCACGTGATTGTAGTACATTTAATTGCCTTCGAATGATATAACTCACAAAATGTACTCGGGCATTTATACTCCTCAAATCCCTACCCAAAAACGATTAAACAGTGTAACTTCGCCATTTTGAATCGGATCAAGAAAAACAAGTGTATCTAAATATCCTACTAGTACGCTTTTACCAAAATATCAGCAATGTTTAAACTTATTTACTATCACTTGTCGATCCGGAAATAAAACATATATACATATATATTATATAAATTAATGAACTTTGGATATCGTCTCCAAATGGTCTGAAACGAAGTCCTACCCTCCTCCGACCAATCGTTTTCAAGTTGTGTCGAGTGTAATAGCTCTTATTTTCTTCAAAAATTCGCTCTACATTAAACTCGGCCAAAAACTCTTACATTAAACTGGAAACTAATGAACAACTTAAATGTGATTACATTGAAGAGTGCTTATCTGATAATACATCAAATGCAGTTAAACCAAATATGTAAAAGTATTATAAATAAATAAACTTGACAAATAGTTTGACTACTGTAGCATCACTTAAAATGGGGACATTGGTGTTGAAACAAGTTTAAATACATACAAGTACTTGTGTGAATCTGTAAGTTTTAATCTTGTATATAATATTTGACCGTATGAAGTATAAAGGTAAATGTTTTAAAATAATAACTTAGTAAAACAAACAAACGGTCCCGGATGATTTTATGAATTTCAGTGACTGTCATTTACTTCTTAACACAATACTGTGTTAGTAATTTATTAAGATACATTTATTTTTGTATTTTATAAGGCAATGGAAATTCTCAAACAATGACGGTTTAAAGCCATGACTAAATTTTTTTAAATAAAATAATAACATAAAAAACAAAATATGAGTTACTAAAATTAAAAACAAAAAAGGCAAACAAAATATGGTTATGCAATGATAATAAAATCAAATTAAGGACTAATATTATCCAATGTTGTTCAATATTTGTTAAATTTTAAATTTTAAGTCGACTCCTACATCTTAGAAAATTTTGTAAAAAATAAAATTAACGAAATCGATTTGAAAGCAGTTTTTTAGGTCAAACACTTTAAAATAAACATTTTTTGTCTCTTGAAATTTTTTCTAAAAACTCTTTCTTTTCGAGATATTAGCAACTTTATGTTGATTTATTTCAACACGTTTAGGGCCGCCAATTTGTTTTGGGTGGTCCGATGTTTATTTTCTTTATGTCATTTTCCTAGTCTTAAATAGACCTTTAAAATTAGGTATCACATGACCATAATTCCCGTTTAAAAATTTTGAGTTGCCCCCAATATCCCCATTTTCAGGGGACACTCAAAATTTCCCATTGCTTCAAAAGATACTTTGGTCTAAGATAGTACCGTTCCCCAAAGGATATTTGTTCGTTTTAACAAACAGAAAAGTTAAAGGGGGGGGGGGCCTTTTAAAACACCTGGTATGTATCGACGTCTGATAGCCATAACAGAC
>JAGFPH010026214.1:0-10518 GCA_018207615.1 Philaenus spumarius
AAAGTTGAGCGCCATATTGGAAAATGATGGTCATTCACAAATATTTTCACTACATATTTTTTAATTTCTCAAAAAAAAACAAGAAAAGTTTCCCCTTTTAAAGTTTGATGTCAGATTTATAATTTACAAGATACCAATGGTGGACCTACTTAAAAAAGACACACTGTATAACAATAGTTACTGGACTCAACGCCAGCAATCCTTTGAAGTTTAATCTTCAATTAAAAGTCAATTGTGTACACTACACGTGTTTCGGACCTTTGTCGTCCATCGTCGGGTGATCAAAAACACTTAATTAAAAACATTTAACACAAATTGCATTTACACAATCAATACTCGCGCACAATATGATACTTGTGAGCGAGTATTGATTG
The DNA here is from genome assembly GCA_018207615.1 of Philaenus spumarius. Taxonomy (NCBI): domain Eukaryota; kingdom Metazoa; phylum Arthropoda; class Insecta; order Hemiptera; family Aphrophoridae; genus Philaenus; species Philaenus spumarius. The sequence continues at coordinate 375 of JAGFPH010026214.1, forward strand.
TGTAAATGTAATTTGTGTTAAATGTTTTTGATCATCGACGATGGACGACAAATGTCCGAAAGACGTGTGGTATACACAAGTGACTTTTAATTGAAGATTAAACTTCAAAAGATTGCTGGCGGTGAGTCCAATAACTATTGTTGACCGAGCGAAGCGAGGTCTCCTTTTTAACTCGACCGTTCGGCATTTCGTCTGTGTGTCTATATGTCTGTGTGTCTGTCTCACGATTACGGCCAAACGCCTTGACGGATTTTGATGATTTTTTGCATGAATGTTCCTTATTCCTAGGCCGAGCCATTTATATATAAGGTTTTTTCCATTTTTAACCCCTTAAATGGCGGCCGCACCGTTTCTCTCAGTGTAAACTTTTTCCAAAGCCAGTTTGTGGCTTAACCGTAAGTCGAATTTAGAAACTAATGACATATTGCTAATAGCAAATTTAATATTCAACAAAATTGTATCCTTGATTTTTTCCGTATATCTAACGGTAAGCTCACAAAATGGCCGTAAACTTCAAATTTGTTAAAAATCGTCCAAGTTGTTGTATTTCAACCATGTTTTATACATTTATTCTAAACCAATTCAAAAGTCTTGCATAGCTTTTTTGTAGATAAAGGTTCAAAGAATTCATATATGCCAGTAAAAAAATGATTGAAGTAAAATTAACAGTTATTAGATCAAGAAACATTTATTAGTTATTAGCATGTTCAGTAACGAAAGGAAAAGTTCAACTTTAGGCCTACATAAAAAGTAGTAAAAATTATTGTAATTTTTTCCATAAATGTAAAAACGTTTCGTAAATTAGTTCTAAATATAATTATATTAAAATATTTATCAATTTAAAATTTCTTATTTTGAAAACACCAGTTTTTATGTTCCTACTATAAGACTGCTAACAAAACTAGGCCTGTTTTAAATAGTAATATAGGAATATATCCTTTGCAAAAAATGGCATATAATAATAAGAAAGTGTAGAGAATAAATCAAAAAATTAAACTGAATACTTGTAAATTTCATAAAATTATTTGACTTAGCTTTACTTGAATTACAAAATGAGATGAAATAAATGAAACCGCTCGGCGATTAAGGACATACAAAAAATGACCGTTGGACACTGTGGGAAGTGTTGGTACATGGGTTGAGAATAAAGTTGAGATCACCATCAGGACGTTTTAACATCGTTTGCTTTCATTATTTCTAATATTGGAATATGATATGGAAGTTATGGAACTGTAAATGCATTGTTAAGTTTTAGTTATTTAAGTATGTAAATATTTAATTATATGTTTCCCCTCTATATCTTGATATTTTTAGCTATCTTACGCAGTATTAACCTAAATAAAACACAATGACTCTAAAAGAAAATCTTTAGCAGTTAAAGCTCAAGAAAAAAAAAACGAGAACTAGAAATCTCGGAATCGCGGGAATTGTAAAATAATGTTTCGCTGACTAAACCTTGTGCTTACTTCCTTACTGGCACACTATTTTTAACCTAAGCTCAAAACCACATTTGATATTTTAACGAACGAGGTCTACTGTTCACAGAACTACTAGTTATTTAAAAGCATATCCGGTTGCTCTAGATCATAAATATAACACTGTATAACTCTGTTTCATTTTGGTAAGGAGTTTGATTCCGTTCGGCAGAAGAAACTTTTGAAATCTTACATGAACAAGGTGTAAGTAAAAACACAATTCAATTATTAAAGCATTGAAGTACATCAATAGCATAACTCGTGTTGTTTAGGAGAAGTCAGGAAAAAAATTGCCTGTGATGAAAGTCGTTAGGCAGGGTGATCCACTCTCACCTGATCTTTTAATGCGATGCTAGAAAAAGTTTTCAGTAAGTTAGATTGGCATAATTTTGGAATGGAAATGAAGGAATAATTATGTCTAATATAAGATTTGCTAATGATGTCGTTCTTTTTGCAAAATCGCCCACAGAAATGGAAAATATGTTATAGGACTTGGACCGAGAGGGTAGCCGAGTCGGCTAGTGATAAATACAGAAAAAATTGTACTTCTAAACAACGGGAAGCAATAAGATCTATTCAATATCCACAAATGAGAATTTAAACATCGCCTCAAAAACGAGTCCATTTACGACGAATAATATGACGAATTTGCTTCTAAAAAAGTACAATGTTCCAGCAGATCGTTTACATCATACGAACAGTTTAACGGATTTTTATATTAACGGGTTTGGATTCACAATGCAGTTGTCAACAATATACCATAATTTCTTGTATGTATAACTAATTTTGGATTTGTAGTTTCCGTTTAAAAATTAAACAAATTTCGGTTTGACTGCTTGCCGTAAAAATCGTTTATTGCTAATAACATTATTAATGTTATGATCGTTCTGAATTTTAATATGTTCTTTATACCGTCATATAAGATGAATGTATATAATATAAACTGTATCGAAAAACTGAAAAACGTTACATTATATTAGATAATTGTATGTTAAGAACGGGTTGTCCGATCTTAAATAAATATTAAAACGTATTTAAAATCAGGACGAAATTCCCTACAGAGTATCAGATTTGTTTAATTCCTATGCAAATTTAATTGATCAGTGCACGTTATATGGCCAGTAACACCATTAAAAATCAAAAATTTGAAGAAATGAAAAAATTTTGAGAAATTTATAATAATATAAACCTGAAAATAGTTCTTCAGTGGACGGTTTAAAAAAATAATTTATTATGAATTCAATCTTGTTTAAATTTTATACAATCGTTTATACAGTTTGATTGAAAAGTCCCGGAACGGTGTAATATATTTTTGACCATTATAGATAAAGTAATGAGACTTTTTATATCAATAATAGCCATAAATGTCTACTCTTTTAAGGTATTATCACTTTTTTATCCCTTAAGGGGGACGGCCCACGAGGAGTCAGACAAAATTCTTAAATAGCAGCATAGGTCCAGTTTGGTATCAAATTAAAGGTCTTAGTTAGTAGAACACATTGCCGCAAACCGGACTTCGAAAGGTCCACTCTAACCAAAATGGCGGCCCTAAACGTGTTGAGATAAATTGACATAAAGTTGCTAATATCTCGAAAAGGAAGAATTTTTAGAAAAAATTTCGAGAGACAAAAATTGTTTATTTCAAAGTGCCTTGACCTAAAAAATTACTTCCAAATCGATTTCGTAAATTTTATTTTTACTCCTTCATCTTAGAAAATTTAAAAAAAATTTAAATTTACGAAATTGATTTGGGAGCACTTTGTTCAGGTCAAGCACTTTGAAATAAACATTTTTTTGTCTCTCGAAATTTTTTCTAAAAATTCTTCCTTTTCGAGATATTAGCAACTTTATGTCAATTTATTTCAACACGTTTAGGGCCGCCATTTTGGTTAGAGTGGACCTTTCGATGTCCGGTTTGCGGCAATGTGTTCTACTAACTAAGACCTTTAATTTGATACAAAACTCAACCTATTCTGCTATTTAAGAATTTTGTCTGACTTCTCGTGGGCCGTTCCCCATAAGGGATAAAAAAGTGATAATACCTTAAAAGAGTAGACATTTTTGGCTATTATTGATATACCAGGTCTAATTACTTTATCTATAATGGTAAACAATATATTACACCGTTCCGGGACTTTTAAATCACACTGTATAATATACAATATATAAAATCCAAACCCACACACTCACTGACTGACTGATCACAGTATCTCAAAAACCATACCACCTAGGAAAGTGAAATTTGGTACACATATTGCTCATAGACCCTAGAGGCGCATTAAGAAATTATTTTAAAATATTTGGTCTTTAAGGGTTAAAACAACCCCTAAAACAATAAATATAGGTTGTTATAGATCTCAAAAACCCTACCGCCTAGGAACGTGAAATTTGGTACGCATATTGCTTATAGGCGCAAGAAAGGATTTTAACATATTTGGCCTTAAAGGGTTGAAACAACCCCTAAAACAATAAATAGTGTTTGTTATACTTTCCTTAAAGATAGAAAGCTGACATTTTTTACATTTATTTCTTGAAAAATACATTTAAAAAGTAAACCAGTTTTACATTTTGTCATGTTATGCTGAGGGGTCTACATGTAGTAACAACCCCTAATACTATAAATACAAATTTTTATGCTTTCCTTAAAGCTAGAGAGCAGATATTTTGTACATTTATTTCTTACAAGATATAAATAAAAAATTAACCAGTTTTACATTTTGTCACGTTCTGCCTAAGGGGTGAAAATGTAGTAACATCCCCTAAAACTAAAAATATTGATTAAACACTTCCTAGGAACATGAAATTACTACACATATTGCTCATAGGCGCTAGAGGCGCCCTAAGAAAGTGTTTTAAAATATTTGGCCTTAAAGGGTTGAAAAAACCATCAAAACAATAAATATAGTTTGTTATACTTTCTTTAAAGCTAGAAAGCTGAAATTTTGTACATTTATTTCTTGAAAAACACATTTAAAAAGTAAACCAGTTTTACATTTTGTCATGTTATGCTAAGGGGTGGAAATGTAATAACAACCAATAAAAAAATATGAATGTGAATACTTTCCTTAAAGTTAGAGAGCTGAAATTTTGTACATTTATTTCTTACGTGTTACATATAAAAAAAAAAACAGTTTTACATTTTGTCACGTTCTGCTGAGAGGTAAAAATGTAGTAACAACATAATACTATAAATATTAATGGAATAACCCATAGGAACGTGAAATTTGGTACACATTTGCTCTTATGCACATTTGCTTTCGCTAGAGACACACTAAGAAAGGATTTTAAAATATTTGGCCTTAAAGGGTTGAAACAACCCCTAAAACAATAAATATTGCTTGTTATGCTTTCCTTACATTTATTTCTTGAAAAACACATATAAAAATTAAACTGGTTTTATATTTTTTTACATGCTGCTAAGGGGTAAAAATGAGATAACAACCTCTCAAAAAAATTAATATGCATTTTATACTTTCCTTAAAGCTAGAGAGCAGATATTTTGAACATTTATTTCTTACATGATACATATAAAATATAAACCAGTTTTACACTTTGTTACGTGCTGCTAAGGGGTGAAAATGTGATAACAACCACCAAACCCTAAAAACAAGAAATAATAAATGCTATTCTTTCCTTAAAGCTATAGAGATGAAATTTGGCATTTATTAATTTTAAGAAAATATTGAAAGTCGTAAGCTGATCAAATCCACCCCGATCGATGCATTCGCATATTAAAGACGTATCTGAGTGGTCTACAAAATCCAGCTAAGACTGTGATTTACCAGTCTGTAGATTTAGCTGTTGAAAAAGAAGACGCTCTTCACTCTGAATTCTGTATTTTTAATTTATTCAGCCCACAAACTGTGACGAAGACGATTGATGGGCAGCAAATGAACAATAAATTATAAACTAATTAAATAAACATAATAATTCTATTTCGTGAAAAAAAGATGAAAGAAAATGAGGGTGAAATATTGCAATAATTTTGTAACACAGTGACAAAAAAAAAAATTCCTGGAGCGAAGCACGGGTATTCAGCTAGTTTCTATACAGACTGTCCCAAAAGTCCCGGACCGGTTTAATAACTCCTAAACGAAACTAGCTACAGTAATAATATTTCAGACATGACTCCAGGCTACAAAAAAATATTTTTTGAGTTGTTAGTCACTATTACCCCTAAACCCAAAAACCAAATTTGGGGGGGTAGCCCCAAATTTTTAAATGTAAACTCCTATCGAGTGACCCATCATTTTAAAGGTCTCATTGTACATTTTGTATCGTATACAAAGTAAACACATTTACAGGTTTAAGATATTTTACTTTTTCAGTTGTAATAAACACCGGTGGCCCTTTAACAATTGTAAACAGATAACATTTTTGGACTCTCCTACTTTAAGTTCGTTATGCCATGCCTTAATCCTTATCATTGCTGGAAAACCCCGCATCAACAAAACAATACCTGCAGCATTGGATATTATGGCTCAGTTATGAAATTGTGTCTTAGAATAATGTTGTCTAATTTTTCCAGCGTTAATTTTTACATTTATTACTAATAATTTGGCAAACTAATAATAGTTTTTTACTTTTATCAGTGTATGAACATTTACTTTTTAAGTATAATTCATTATTCAATTTTAAATTACATGACCATAAGAAACACTAAAAGGTCAGCCATTTTGGACAGGAGCAAGATATCGACCTCAGATTTGCGCTGTTGTGTTTAACTCAATGAGACCTTTAAAATGATGGGTCACTCGATAGGGGTTTACATTTAAAAATTTGGGGCAACCCCCCCAAATTTGTTTTTTGGGGGCAGGGGCAATAGTGACTAACAACTCAAAAAATAGTTTTTTGTAGCCAGGAGTCATGTCTGAAATATTATTACTGTAGCTAGTTTCGTTTAGGAGTTATTAAACCGGTAAGGGACTCTTGGGACAGTCTGTATAAACAACGTATTAAAATTTCAAAACGATCGGATTATACTTACTCGAGCAATTAACACATAAAGATCTTGTCTAGCAGTTTTGATTCAAAATGTTTACAAGGTTTCAGTAGAATACTTATATTTTACGAACCATTTAACGGGTTTTAAATATCAAAATAGATGTGGGTTCGTAATAAAATTATCAACAATAAACTATAATTTCATATTTGCATAATCATTTTTGAATTTGTAGTTGTTACTGTTTGAAAATAGAAAAAAATTCCATTTGGTTGGTTGTCGTAAAACATATTTATGTGTTAATAACTCGAGTAGTTATTAACCGATAGTTTAGAAATTTCCATGCGTTGTTTATATAGTAATATACGACGACTATGCAAAATTTTAACGAGAATGAATAAAAATAAAGGATCTTTGAAACGACCGCCCACCGAGGAAGTATTTCCAGATTAATATTTACGATTTAACGTGCATTGATCAAGTAAATTTGCATACGAATTAATGCGAATCTGATAGTTTACAGAGAATTTCGTCCTTAATTTTAAAACGTTTTTATATTTAAGATCCCACTAACGGTTCACCTGATACAAAATATTGTATCTAACAAGATATAACGATTATCGTTCTAATTTACCATAAACTTGATGCGTAACTTTGTATAGCCCTAATCGTTAAATGATCTGAACATTTTTATAGGAACCTCATTTTTTAATATTATACTTATACACATGTTGTTTATATGTAGTATACGTTATATTAAAACCATTTAAATATTTTAAAAGAAATTATATTTTTACCGAAGACAGATCATTAACTCTTTCTATAATTTACCGTAAACTTTATGAGTAACTTTTTATAATAGGCCTAATCGTTAAATGGTCTAAAAATTGGTATAGGAATTTCATTTTTTTATACTATACTTACAGACATGGTGTTTATATGTAGTATACATATTAAAATCAGTATAATATTTTAAAAGAAATTATTTAAGACATAGCATTACGCTTGTTCTAATTTACCGTAAACATAAAGCATTAATTTTTATAGGCCTAATCGTTAAATGATCTAAAAATTGGTATAGGAACCTAATTTTTTTATATTATACTTATAGACATGTTGTGTATATGTGGTATACATTTTATTAAAATCAGTTGAATATTTTAAAAGAAACTATAATTTTACCGAAGAAATGTACACTTTCTGAATTGAAAAGTCGTGTTCAGTAAAACCAAATTTTCTCTAAAATTATTTACCAATTTTGAATGAAATTCGATACTCATATAAACAATAGTTGTATAAACATGCTATACAAAAGTTAACACAATATATAAACATTTAAATATACAAACTAACCGGTGTATACAAAACAAAAATATCAAATCCCAGTATGCAATAACTAATTCATTCATATTCCAGTATCCGACAACCCCATGTAATATCCCGAGAAAATGTGTAATGGGTCTCACTTTTTCACAGAATGCGTATATATACTTTATTTATACGTGTGTTAAATTTCGTTTAAATCTGTTAAATAATTTACAAGAAAAATACATTAATTTAATCGACAAATCGCTCGCCGCTCGATGCAAATCAAGGCTTATTGATGCATAGCCAACACAGTTTTACAAATAAAACAAAATTATTAAAAATTAACGTATCTAGCTCAATTTTTACAGAATATATATAAATATATACTTTATTTATACGTGTGTTAAATTTCATTTAAATCTATTAACTAATTTACAAGAAAAAAACATTTAACAGAAACAAATCGCTCGCCGCAAGATCTAGTGTAAATCAAGGTTTATTCATACATTTAACTAAGACAGTTTTATAAATAAAATACAGTAATTAAATTTTATCGTATGTAGCTGAAATTATTACAGAATGTGTATATATACTTAATTTATACTTGTGTTAAACTTCATATAAATTTATTAACTAATTTAGAAGAATATACATTTCACCGACAACGCGCTGGCCGCTAAATGTCTAATTAAGGTTTATTCATACATGGCTAATAGGCCTAGAGTTTTACAAATAAAATGATTACATTTTTTATCGTATCTAGTTAAAATTTTCACAGAATGCATGTACAGGGTTATCAACGCAAGGAGGTCACCATTGGGATCTCTTAAAGTATTAATTTTACAGCAAACTTTAAATGAGGAAACTTCCTTGTTTTTTGAGAAATTAAAAAATAAGTAGGGTCTAATGAAAATATTTGTAAATGTAGGATTTTTTCCAATATGTTGGTCAACTTTGAAATTTCTCATGGAAGCCCCTATTTTATGTAGGTTTTACATGCAATTTTAAGACTCTTTTATTCTTTAAATGGAAATGGCCAAGCTACATTTCCGTTTGTGTCTATCACTTTATCTGGGAAGTAACCATTCAGAAAGTCGGCGGCGATGTGTTCCGGAGCTCCGTTTTGTTGGAACATAAGTTGCATTCTCAGATTCAGCGGCAAATCATCAATAGCAGCAAACAAAATTTCCTCTAATAACTGAAGGTAAGCTGGCTGTTGTAAGAGTCGCATTGTACAAATGGACAGCCAAGACACGATTACCCAATATGGCGCAACAGCAATTTATGGGAAACCTAACTTGGTGATCAAGCTCTCTTACAACCAGAAGGTTTTCTCTTGACCAGTAATGGTTGTTTTTACGGTTAAACTTTCCATTATTCAAAAAATTGGTCTCATCTATCCAAATAATGATATTTAAGAAACCAGGGTTGTTAGTTAAACTCTTCAACCAGCCAAAACGTAAGCCTCCTTCCTTAATCTCCAGACATTAGACCTTGAACTAGCGTAAACTTGTAAGGGTGGTATTTGTGCTTATTTGTACTTTAAGTACATTTTACATTGTTCCGAATGACTAATTTTCAGACGTGCTACTTTCCAGATTGAGGCCTTGGGGTGTACCACAAAATATGCTAAGATATCTGCCTCGACATCTTCGTTCAAAACTCATGGTCGTTTCTTAACATAAGACCCATTCAATCTTTAGATTTCCAACCAGTCTTGTGAACATCTTACGGTTAGGTGCTGCCCTATCCGGGTATCTTTCAGCTTAGCGGTTTGCTGCCAAGGAAGTGTTCCGTCCACATAGAAAATAACCTTCCAACTTGTTCACTTTTTCAATGTTAGTAAACTCCATATTTACAACATTAAAAAAGTGAAACAAAGAGCAGGCTTCACCATAGCTAATCTTTTCAAAGAAACAACTAAACAAAAATATTTCAAGTAAACATAAACCACAATGAAACAAAACTAATATAAATTTAGTATTCAAAACTACAACAAACGCTGGTTAACATACTAATGCTGGTAACAAAGCAATTACTAGGAAACGAGATAAACACAAAAATGAAAATTTGCAACAATGAACCAGCTGGTTGTCTAGCAACACAATCATGTCTTACTGTTTTATAGTGTAGCTAGCTGTACTTGCACTTACACAATATACAGTGGTTGCATTAGCGATTTTAAAAATAATTTAAGTGTGTTTTTTGTATAAAATAAAGTATTTGCAACAGCTTTTTAACATTACATTATAAAAAATATTGAACTTTGAGTTAAATTGCATTGTTTGCTAATGGTAAACCATGACTCTTTAATAAAATTGTTCCCATAAGAAATTTCAAAGGTGAACGCTATATTGGAAAATGGTTGACATTTACAAATATTTTAACTACATCTTTTATAGTTTCTCAAAAAACAAGG
>JAGFPH010026215.1:471-10518 GCA_018207615.1 Philaenus spumarius
GTTATATAAGCGTTCGTAGAAAGTCAAATTATTGTGTATTTCGCCTCAGTATATTATTTTATGTTATTATTACTATTATGTCGCTATGTCGACGGAAAAATGTTTTGTTTTTCGCTTTAGTAGAGTTAGTTTATAATATAATGTCATACGTCCGTAGGAAGTCGAATTATTGTGTTTATCACCTTTATATTTTATTATTATTATATCCGGTATATTTTATTGTTATTATATCCGGTATATTTTATTATTATTATATCGCAATGTCGACGCAAACGTATTTTGTTTGTGACGAGAACTTGTACGAAAGTGGTGGGAAAGTGTCCTGCGTGAGTGCAAAAGTTATAGCTTCACTGATAAGTGCCACTTTACAAAGAAATGACGGGTAAAGCTCCAGCCTTGAAAGTTTGACATCACTCAAAGTTCATTCCACATGCAGAAAACATTATACGTGAGCCGAAAGAATTGCAGCTTATGTGATGAAACAGCCATTGATAAGTCAACAGATTCACAAGTCGTTGTCATTGGAGAGGACACAGACTTCATAGTCCTTTCCTTCTGATTATGGTAATCCCCAAAGACCAAGACATCATAATTATGAAACCGGGCGGAGGAAAGGTGCCAACGCTGTATTCCACCGCTGAGTTTCAAGGCATTTATGCTCATCCATGCTTTCACAGGATGTGATACTGAAATTGAAGGATTAAAATTATATCATTCGTAACGTACTGTGCCACAAAATGTGCACAAAACGTAAATTATGTGAGTATGTTGCCGTTAAGGCAGGTAAAATAAAATAAACATACACACAACAAAGTTAGGTTAGGCCTAGAGTGATGAACCCACATTTTATTTGTATACACCACGGTTTATAGTTTAAATCAAAAATTTCTGCCCTTACTTTGATGATCCAACGTATTGTTCGGATACCGTATTTATCAGATAAATAATGTCTACTGCCGAGTTGAAGGTCAAGGTCCCGGTACTTTTTGTGACATGTCGCATTTTTACCCTCTGTAAACATTCTCTCTTCCAAGTAACTCTGACCGCTTCAATAACGCTAATAGTCCTAGGGCCTAGGCCTTTAAAAGTTTATGATTACCTAACTCTTGAGACTTCGTATATCTCTTATTTAAGTCGAGTCGGACAACATTTTTATTTGCAACAATTCTCGGTAGCGGGGCGTTTTCCTTTGAGAACCCGGCAAAGTCATTGATTTGATGCGGTAAAAAAATGTATAACCTAAACAATAATCTTTCTTTTAATCGAAAGTTTGTTTTATGTACAAAGCGAAAAACATTTTGTCGGACAAATATTATTGGTCATTTCTGCGCGTCCGACACCCCGAACACGGCAAAGTTATGGCGTCATAAAATTTAGTACCTATAGTTCATTTCACCTCAGCGTGAGGCAAAACCAAATGACCGTAATAAAACCCTTACCCTTAGGCCTATTGTGCGACATCGGGGATGGGCACTTGTCGACTGCCTTTGTATTAGAGTTATTGCTGTTTGTCCCAGTGTCATTATGCAAACTTTTTTAATTGAAAGAAAAACTTAAACCAAAATATATCATTCGCTGTGTTTTGATCGCGTGATTATTTTTATACCAAATATGAAGGAAATCGGTTGATTTTGGGGAAGGCAAAGTAAATAGTTAAATCCTATGTGTTTTCAAATATTTTTTATCATCATGAATACGGAAATAAATTTACATTGAATAATGATGTTGAGTTTTATAAAAACCTCTTACTTACTACTGTACACAATAATCATCACATTATAGTGGCCTGACAGTTTTTTTGTTAATTAAATGCAGTATTAAAATATAGACATTAAGTAAAACTATTAAATAACTGTTCTATATACATCGAGCATAAAATACAATTAAAATTAAATACATCTTAATATTATAGACAAACAGAGCATAGGCTACACGAAAATATAAAATTACACATCTTATTGCAGTACATAGCACGGATAAAAATTAAACATAGGCTATTCCTTCTAGCTACTTGCACACTAAACAAAATTTTAATAGGCTATTTAGGGACAGGCGAAACAAGTACATCATTAATGATAGTCTATTATTTATCTTTAATTTAATTTATAAATTTAATATAATTTGACTAATACAGTATATTTAACGGAAATCTTGAAATTTCTTTGAACTATCTAGTTTTGTGAAAAATAGCTACTTTATTGGTTCATTAAGTTATTAGTCTAATGTGGTCAATAGAGTAATATTAGTTTATTTATTTCAATGACTTAGGTGTGCCATATAAATTTAATATATTCCCTTATAAGGACTTACGCTTATTTAATAATACTTGGGTTGATTTTGTTGTCAATTTTCAATGCCCAATGCCCAAATAAAGAGTAAAGTATTTTTTATGAGTTTTCAATTCAAAACATAACGCCTTGGTTATTGTTTGATTAACGACAATGTTAAGCATGTCAGGCCACTATAAGGTGATGATTATTGTGTACAGTAGTAAGTAAGAGGTTTTTATAAAAATCAACATCATTATTCAATGTAAATTTATTTCCGTATTCATGATGATAAAACATATTTGAAAACACATAGGATTTAATTATTTACTTTTCCTTCCCCAAAATCAACCGATTTACTTCATATTTGGTACAAAAATAATCACGCGATCAAAACACAGCGAATGATATATTTTGTTTTAAGTTTTTCTTTCAATTAAAAAAGTTTGCATAATGGCACTGGGACAAACAGCAATAACTCTAATACAAAGGCAGACGACAAGTGCCCATCCCCGATGTCGCACAATAGGCCTGAGGGTAAGGGTTTTATTACGGTCATTTATATTTGCCTCACGCTGAGGTGAAATGAACTATAATTGCTGTTTTTTTCAGAATCGTTTATAAAATATATGTATAACTAAGTGGTAACCTTGTCCGACAAAGTTTTCGGGGCATACTTGTTGTCGGACGCCTTAAAGTTAAGGGTTACATACAACCCCTATATTTATGACCTTTTGTCGGACAAAAATAGGGTATGTAAAGTGTCTTATTTTGTGATCAGTGATTCGATTGTCCGACAAAAAAATTGGGGCAAATAATTAGTCCGACAAAAAAAGTGAAATTTTTAAATAATTGTAAACGGGAGGCGCAATTTAATTCAAACGCATTTTTCTGTTAGTTATGTTGTGCTAAAGCTGAAAATTGATTAAAATATTAATTATTTATAACATTTAAAAGGGCATAACAAACCCGTTTGCGAAATTTGTCATCTGCGTTAAATTTTAGAGCAAATAGTTCTTTATAAAATTATAAAAGTCTGTAAATAATTTTCTGCTGAAAGTTTTTATTTTTGTGGAATATTTTTTTATTTTATTAAAAACTCTACATTACGATCTTCGTAATACTACTAAAATTAAAAAAAAAAAACTAAACTTTTATCGTATTAGAAACTTTTATAATGGAGGTGTTTTATCGCACCATCCTCTTATATGCGTACATTATTACAATGTTCAATCAACCAAAAAAATCTATAAAAATGTATTGTTTTCTTTGCCTAAATTGAGGATTGGAATCCCTCAAATAACGACACAAGGAACAATCTATTTTGCTAAATTTTTAGAGCACAAACCCGATGCTTAAAAAGCTAACTTTGATAAACTACTAATTTTCGGAGGTTAAACCAGGAGCTGTATTCATTTAATTGGAAATTCGAATAGAAAAATAACAAAATAATACGACCACGCAGCTGAACCGCTGCCGTGAGTTGAGCAAATTTCCAAAATTAAGTTTATAGGCCTATGTTGTAGGGTCTCAACCGACAATTTGGGAAATAGGTTAACTCACGACGATGCTGAATAGCTGATTGTGTGTACGAAATATATTAGTAGAATTTGATTGCTACTAAGCCTCTAGTAGTCCAGTCAACGAAGGGGGTGTAGAGGACATGGAGGGGGGGGCAAGCATTTGACTTTAGGAATTTGTTGGGGGTACTTAGGAGGTAAACATACTAAAAGTCCCCACCCCTACCCCTGCCGCTTCATGGTGGGAGGGGGTGGAAAGGTACCATTTTTTCGGGTTTTCATTAATATCTCGAAAACTGTGCGTCGTACGGAAAAATAGTTTCTATTAAAAATTAAAGCTGACAAAATTGCCTTTATGAATGTCTATGTTCATGTTTTTCGTATCTGTTATAGTTTTCGAGATATCCGCTATCAAATATCGTCAATTTTCGGAAAATAGAATTTCACCTCAAGTTTTTTGTCAAACTTGTCTTTTTAACTTCTCAACTTTTCGTTTTACAGGAAAATCAACTGAAATGAAGTTGTAGACAAATTTATTTACTTCAAAAATATATATTTGTTTACTAATTTATCTTCGATCGGTCAAAAGTTACGCCGTTTTGAAATGGTCTGCAAAATTTCATGATATTCTATAAAAACTTGTAGTTTGGCTATTTTCGTTATTCATAGCTACCTTATTTACAATCTAGTATGGATATGTAATAATAAATATATAATGTATAAAAATGTATGTTTTTTATAAAAAAGTGAAGTTAATAAAAATTTTACTCTAAATTTTAAAACAATTTGAAGTTTTCAGCTAAATTTCATAATTTTCTGTAAAAATTAGTACTATGGTTGTTTTTGTTATTTATATACGAGATATACATATAATATTAAATATATAATGTATAAAATGTTTTTATTTACTAAGAAAGTGGAGTTTAATTTTACCTTGCGATTCAGCGAGACATTAGTTGTTTTGTATTCTTGGCTCTTTTGGGACGAGAGGGTCCTGCTTCGGGCTCCAATTCGGCTGATGACAGCAGGAACTCATCTTCATCCGAAATATATGATTCAGTGTCCTCTATGCATGTTGTGAGAGGGTCCAAGTCTTCTTCCTCATCATCCTCGATTATCAAATTGGGCACTCCATTCAAACAGTTCCCTTGTTGACAGTTCTGGCATAAAGAGGAACAGTTTAATGCCACCTTCTTGCAGCTACATCTGGCACTGCTGCAATCTGTAGTGCATTTGCAAAATATCAAATCCAAAATTTCCTTTGGTGCTACGGGGTCTTTGGTCAGCACCGGAACTAGGTAACACTGCGTGCGTTCCCAACCCCACAACTCTGGGGGTAGCTGGTTTCCTAACCAGAGCTGCACCTGATGAAATGTGCGAAATGAATGTTCTTTCGTTGCCCCCTCGCTTGGTGGAAGTGATGAGAGATCTGGTCTGACATTAGCTACAGATTTCAAGAATGAAAGGTATCTGAAGGTGTTGAGAGAGCTCTCTTTGGCCGGAGCACCGTACCATCTTAGCATACATAATTTTCCAGCTTTTTCAACATCAGCGTGCGAGGAGGAGGCATTGAGGAACACTTTGGCTGCTCTTTGCAAGTCGGGGTGTTTTTCATACAATTTTACAAAACCAAGTTTACTCTTCCGAAATGTTGCACATGTTGAATCACAGCCAGTAAAAGCATGCAGGAATAAAATGTCTTTAAGTCCCAGCTGCTGCATTTGTTGGGTGGAGTAAACATTCGTTTGAATTTTTCCTCTGCCAGGTTTTATAAATAAAATATTGTGGTCAGGTGGTGTATTTGCAGCAAGAATTACTGCAAGATCAACATCTTCTCCAATTACAGCCAGATTTGATGTGTTTAACATGGATTGTTCAATAGCTGTGCTTACAATCAAGACGTCAGCGTCATCTAATGCTTGGTCCGTTGTGATATCGTTTTCTTGGAGTTTAGACCTCAGTAGGTTAATTAGTCTATCTTTGTTGTTGTGATTGGAGAGGAATATTTCTTGGTTGACTGATATTTCGGTGTCCAGATTGAAGTGGATGTCTAACGACTTTTTCATTCGGTATCGTCTTCTCTGTTCCGCTCCCTTAGTGCTGTTCGGTGAATTGTTGTATCCATCAAAAATAACGGTGCATTTCCTTCCTGCGTAGTGGGTTTTGATGAATTTCACATATCCATCACAAATTGTAGACACTGTGGATCCTCTTTGCCAGGTGACCTTATGTATCAGGAAACCTCCATCAATAACCAAATCAAAGGTTGATAGAAATACGTCATTCGTTGGTTCAAAGAGATTGAACAGGACAGACTTTTTGTTTTTTCTCATACCACCTTCACTGAATAAGGCTAAAGGAAATGGGGCCAATTCGTATCGAAAACAGTCCTTTAAATCGTCATCATTTTTTTTTTGCTAATAGAAATCCGTTGAAACAGTAGGAGAGGATCTATTGTAACCTTTTCATCATTGAGCTTGATGGATGAACTAACTGAAGAAATCGGAAGTGCCCTGTCTTTGCGAGAAAGCTTAAGTTTTGAAAATGGCAGTGTTGCCATTTTGTTCATTACTTCTTTGCCATGTGCTACAGCGTTCCAACAGTTAACTGCATCATCACCCACCACCCCTGTGGCAATCGACATGATGTCAACGGTTTCAGGAAAGGGATTATGATTATCTAGCCAAGTTGTGAGTTTATCAATATCAGCCATATCTTTTGTTGTCCGTGCCTCTCCAAAATAACTATGCTGTTCACTTGAAGAGAAGAAAACTCCACAGAACTCTTCCAGTGAAGTGCAAACGTCATGGGTGGCGCTCATCCCCACGACCCATTTGCTGATTACACTATCTTTGACTCCCCGTCCTCGCTTTATACCTCCTTGGGCACTAAAGCTTCGCATCAAGTTAGTCTCAATAGTCATGTCCGACCAAATGCCTGACCAAAAGCGATCAGATCTTCGCATTGTGAAGGCTCCATTGACGAATGTGTTATATTCTTCTGATGTCAATTTGGAAGGAAGATTTATCATATCTTGAAGGTAGAGATGGCAAGATTTGGCATACGGAAAATGGCCAGATGAGTGAAAGTATGGTAGCATTCTCTTGACACAAGTGAGGTGGGTATCCCAATCACCTGACCTCTCGGCATGAATATATTCTTTCATCAAGTTCACCATCTGGAAGTATTGAACCCATAGCTTTGCAGTTCGTCCATTCTTACTGAGGTGTTGCAGTGTTTCTCCTAATTTTTTGGCAAGTGATTTCAGATGAGGGTTTTCATTTAATGAGCCAAGTGGGGTAGGTTCATCCCATAAAGTAGACATAATTTCTTCAACACATCTCTGCTCTTCCTCAGTTATTTCAATGTGGTTGAATATTATGTTAGACACGGCAGTTTGTGTTAACAAGTGTCCACGAACTGCTCTGGCAAAAGCGTGGCCTTGAAGCATTTTGTCAACCGAGACAGGAGCATAGACTGTACTCAACAATTCTTTTAGACCACTGCCACCCATTAAGTATCCAATACATCCTAAGTAAGACATAAGTAGATGGAATCCACCCAGGCGCACCACACACTTGGATAGACGAGGGTCAGAAGACGCTCCTGCAACTATCTCTCTAGCCTTCCAGTATAGAGGCTGGTCAAATGTGATAATTACACTGTGTTGGTTGATTTTTTCACATAATTGGGATGCATAAACCAATGCCGTATACACTGTATCATAATTTGATGGAGGAGAATTTATGAAAGGAAGAGGAATGACTTTGGTTTTTTCGCTATATTCTCCTATGGTCACTAAGTTCATGTACCCTTTCCACTGAGGAACGCGAATGCGTTGTTTTTGAGCTAACAACCAAAGCGTGTCATGTGGGTGAGGATGAGCGGGTTCCTTGGGTACTTCCAGATGTTCTACCATTACATTATAAAGACCACCTCCCTTTCCTTGATAAGTTTCAAGGGGAATTATTCCAAGATTTCCAGTTTCAGACGATGTGGGCATCTTCATCAATCGTGGTATTCTTGAACATTTAATTATTGAACTTGCTGGAGTGATGCATCTAATTCCACCCATTGAATGAAAAGTATTTAGTCCATTAATTGTGCACACATTAAAATCTGCATTGTCAAACACAAATTGATTGAATGAACCCTCTTTAAAGATTGGTTTGGCATTAGCAATACACGACATTTCTAACACCTGAGCTTCATAATAAGAAGAACAGAAACCCATGTTTGTAAGAACATTGATTAAGTTTTTGGAGCCATATCGTCTGTAGAGTAAGAGAGAGAGACTGCACCGTACTGAGGATAAGAAGGTTCTTGGTCGAACTACAGATGTGATCGCATGGCCAATAGAGATGCATTATTTATTCGTTTCTTCAAGTCGTTTGGTGCTATTCATCATTATTTCCTCTAGGAATGTATGAAGGGTTGGAGCAAGACAATCCGTATTTTGAAGAAATTCATCGCCAGCTGGGTATGTACGAGAGTCGTAAATTTCACTCTGGATGTCCTGTCGAATAATAGCTGCAGCTTTTTTAACAATCCTCATTCGCTCGTCTGTATCGTTTTTTTTCCTTTCCTACTCGTACCAAGCATCATTTAAAAGTTTGTAACCTACATCTGTAAAACAAATGACTGGAACGTCGAACCTGTTCTTTCCTGGTTTCACTATTATGCGGTCTTCATATTTTTCACTTAGCTTTGCCTTTACAGTTCTCCAGTCAAGTTTTTCCCCAGTTACTGCGGCCAACAATTCTTCCATGGAAAACTGGCTGTCCATATTCTGTTCGATGTATAAGTATATTTCCTCCATTCCTTTGGAAACATGGTCTTCAACTTCTGATGTCATCTTCTCTTTATACAAAATTCTGGTAAAGTTCTTATAGCAGTCTCTGTGATATACAGCCTCTTCAGCTACTAGATCAATAATAGAGGACAGGCGCTGTACTACTTCTGTACCCCATTGATCATTCCTTGTACTACCAGCAGTCATACACTGTTCTTGTATACACACTTTGTTGCTTTCCATGTTTTGGACACTGCTTACCCTTCTTCTTTGAGAAAGTTTGACTTTTTTCGATTTTTCAATACAAGCTGGTTTGGCACAAAGAAAGCAATTAGTTTTAAATTCGAAATGTGACCCTGAAGACCTCAAACTCGTAGTTTCATCTAGTGTTGATGTTGATGCAGACTGCCTCTTTGCATCAGCAGCAATCGTTTGGGGCCTTGTGTACATTTTACGACACGCTTTGTGAATTAAAAGTGTTTTTTTTTGGCTAAGCTGGGAGCTCTTTCCATCTCCCCTTGCCTTACTTGCACTTATTAGAGATGCTATTCCTTTCTCAGTAACTCTTGACACCTTATTACTGGATTCGTCAATGTCTTCACCGCACACGAAACACTTGTTACTCATTTTGATGATCACACTCGTGAAATAGTTAAAAATAAAATCCGATTTATATATTTATTTGAAACTAACTAATGATCACACTACGAAATATTTAAAATAAAAACCGATTTATATATTTAATTAAAACTGACTAATGATCACACTCGTGAAGAATTTAAAATAAAAAACGACTTCTATATTTAATTAAAAATAACTTAAACGTATGAACAAAAATATTTCACAACTAAACTCGGCACAAGTTCTAAATAAACTGATTGGAAGAAGAGAAAGGAAAATCTACACAACTACCCTTCCCATCACAAATGGTAGATAAAGTCTTATCTCCCCTTATAAAGTCTTGTCTCATCTTCGCGATGTGTCAACAATCAACAGTTTACAAAAAGTACGCACCAAGGCCACTCACTCAGCTCGTGCTAACGAAAGATATCCTTTCTCCAGTGAGAATCATATTCAGTTTTTTAAAACCCCTATTAACATCACTTTAACACACTAAAATCACATTCACTCAATCTAACACTATTTATAATTGTGTACGGTAATTTAATATTTACCAAATTTTAATAATATTAAGGTACAAATTCATTGGGCAGTCAAATCCTTCGTCATTTTAACAAATCTTTGTATTCAATAAACATTCCAAAATTGAACATATTATATTCCCTAATTTATAAAAGAATATACACTTAATACTGTACTCATATCATATAGAATACATATACCCTTACTGGTAAATAGATAATATACCTTGTATATAAGGTACCTAGATATGAATAACGAAAAGTACAAGTTTTTACAGAAAATCATAAGAATTAGAAGGAAAATATATATTTTTGAGGGAAATGAA
>JAGFPH010026217.1:0-10517 GCA_018207615.1 Philaenus spumarius
TGGTCAAAATGCCTCAACAATCTATTTATTACAAATTTCTCCGGAATAGCAGGTTCTAAATACCGGGCCTTTGTTACCATTTTACAAAAATATTCTACTCTTGTCATAGAACCGCGATCATTATATCTCCCATTCTCTATTTGATTGCGCAAAATTTGTTGTGCCTGGTAGCCCCAGAAATTCTCTAAAAATTTTGCTCTAAATTCCCCATAGTTTGTGCTATCCCTCTTTACAATGGACCACCAATCTATTACTGCACCTCGCAAGTATTTCTCGATTATTTTTAATTTTTCTTCGCCTTCTAACACAGGGTCTATCTCATTAAAAAGCTCTTCCATATCCGTTATAAATTTCATGGGACTTTCCTTTGGTGTACCCCAAAATTCTTGGACTTTGTGCTCCCCTTCTTTACTAGCATGGATATAAACTACGCGCTTTTCTGCCCCTGCCACACCATGGGCTGTGCTAGAACTCCTAACCCTTTTTTCTAACGCTTTAACTGTCGTTTCTAATTTCTTTTCATTAGCTTTTACCTCTTCTATGCTATCCCTATTTGTTCTTCCTAACTCTTTAATCTGTACAATGTCTTCTTTTAAGTCTGCGATCTCTACTTCGCAATGGTCTACTCTGCCCTGAATAAATTCCATCCCTTTCTGTACCTCTTCTCTTATTCCCCCTACGGCTCCTAAAATTTTATCTTCGCGTTCTTTCTCCCTAGCTTCGCGTTCTAATTTTTCAGCTACTCTTTCCTGCTCTTTTACTAATTCCCTAGCTTCACGTTCTTTCTCCCTAGCTTCGCGTTCTAATTTTTCAGCTATTCTTTCCTGCTCTTTTACTAACTCCCTAGCTTCACGTTCTTTCTCCCTATCCTCCCGCTCTTTCTCTTTGGCTAACATTACTTTTAACAATTTTTTAATCTCCTCTTCCTCCCCTTTTTTCTGTCCGCTTGGAGTTGCCATTGTTTACGATTTTTAAAAAATTTGTTAAATTTCCCTAATCTTTTATATTCTAAATTAATCACTCTTATTGCTACACTTCTTACAATTACTCTTATATTTAACAGGTCAGCTACCCTCAGATCACTTTTAACTGTTCGTTCGTTGTCTCAGTGAGAAATAACTATTTTAAACTTTAAAATATTATTTGTCACACGAGCCAACGCGTTGGGCGCCACTTGCCACGCGCAAACCTCTCTTTTTCGGGATCACAGGGTTTTCGCCCCACGTTCGGGAGCCACTTGCCACGCGCAAACCTCCCTACCCTTTAATTTATTCAATAAACTCAACCTTTTGTTGTTAACTTTAACACTTTCCCTCATCAAATAACACCCAAGTGTTTTCAGGCCTTATTTGACGTTGTTCCGTTGTACTACCCCGTTAGAACAATTTGAGAGGTTTGGCGAGGGCAAGAAAAGGAAAACTTTTTGTTTCCTATTCTTAAGTTTTTTAAATTTAAATTAGTTAGACCTTTTTTGTCTTTTGTGTAGTACACTAGCTCAATTCTAGACTCTTTTTCGGGATCGTTCCCTTTGGAGTTAAATTTGTAGTGATCCGTGAATAACTCACCTGCTGACTTAATTACACTAGAGCACTGAATGGTTTTAGGATTAATTTGATTGGATTTGTAAATTATATATTCAAAATTTTTCTATTGAAAACACAAAAACGATTTATTAATTAACATAACTCCATTAACTTTGAAACAACCAATTATTATTTTCAAAAACACAATGAAATTTATTAATCTTTAACTTATAATTACATATATTGAAAAGTAGCAAAGTGATTAATTAATTTATTAATTAAAATTTGTATATTAATGATTATATTATTTACATAGGACGATTTGCCATTGTGAGTAATGAAATTTACTAAACGAGTTTACTTTATTCAATTTCCCCAGAATTTACTTGAATTTATTTATTTAATTTAATTTATTTATTATTTTGTAAAAAAGGGATTTATTTAAAATTATAAGTAACAATGATCGTTTGCCACTTACAGAACACAAGAAGTTCGACGCGTAATTCCTTCTGTCGATTTCCAGCGATTTAAAGTTGTTCTCCTTGGTCCCCAGAATGGTTTCTTCGGCTTACAGTTGTCTTCTCCTGGACTTAATTAAAGTTGTCCTCTCCTAGTTGATTGTAGTATCTTTTGGCAAGATAGGCCGTTTATATGGATATTCTTCTCCCGAAATTATCACGACCCGACTAGCTTTAGGCCGGAGCTAGAACGTAACGCACACCGAACTGATCGCCCTACGACTTTCTCTAAGTACCCTCGGATCTCGGTCAGCTGTTTACTCGTTGGCGCTTCGTGCTAAACTGATGTTAGAGGGGATGCAAGCTTCTATCCTCGACTTTTTACTTGTCAAACCAGCAACTTCCTCTATGTAACAAGAAATTCTGATTTCTTGCTTTAGAAATATATTTTTTGGTCTTAATATATTTCCTGATTTATTTGATGAATTTTAGTGCCTTTATTTCCCATCGATTAGGCCTAATTTAATTATTATCTTCATTTTTTGAATTACAATGTGCGGTCTGTTTTGCTATGCGTAGTAGCTCCGATAACGTCACTTCCCTCTTGGTGCTTCGGGCTTGACTTCATGTCCGTGCCTGTCGTTTTGCGAATTTGGCTTTGATTTCATCCAAACTCTATAACTTCTTTTTGCATGGTCGGATTTTGATTTTGTTGACTTCTATGGATTGGTTGACGTTTTCTTGTTTCTCTGGAATTCGAATGGCGTTTCTACTCCTCTTCATTCTTGAGTAATAGACTTCGTTAGTTTTGCTTAAATTTTGAAATTTATTTCCTGTAAATTTTAAATTTTCCATTTTTTCTTGCTTGTATCTTCTTCGGTTGGTCTTGAAACGCGCTAATCTGGTGTTGGATTTTTGATAGCTTGTTTGGTTGTCTAGTTATTCAGCTTGTTGTTACTCTAATTGCCTTCGTTTGGTTTTCGGCGTTTCATTCCCCCCCCTTTAAAGCTCTTTTCATATCTCACATGGCATTACAATTTATTACACATATATATACCCTATTTTATCAATATTTCCCTTTTATTAATCTCCCTTGTATTTATTTTGAATTACTAAAATTTTTTATTAATTTATTTTATTTTTATAAAACTATTTATTTATTTATATTGAACTTTGGCTTGATTATGCCCTATTATTGACTCTATTAATTGCTATTTTTTATGATTTAATTACATTTGAACTTTATGAGTTATTGGCCTTTTTATGCCCAAGAATGACTTTACACTTTATTTTTTTTGCTATAAAACTTTATACCTTTATATTTTTTATTACTTTATTTTCTTAACCCTTTTTAACTCTACAAATGACTCTACTTTGTTTTTTGATTTTGTTCAAATTCTGCAAATTCAATTTGTTTACGCTTACATTTTTGTCTATAACTTTTTAACAAATTATCATTACAAAATTATTTTTATTTCTCCTTACTTATTTAACTCTCCTTTCAACATAAATCTAATAATAACAACTTTTTTTAACAAAATTACAAACCCCTATCTTTCAATGTTAATTCATTTCTAACCAAATTTAGACAAGACTGGACAAGTCAATTCCTGTCAGATCCTGCAAGGTTTTGGTTCGATTTTGTCGTAAATGCATACGTCATAGTCTGCACTTATTCAACTACCACAATTTTAGTTAATTCTTCAAAATTATTACTAAAGACTATTTTCACATTGGAAACTACTTTTATATCTTAATTTTGTCCTTTTTTGACACCCTTTGGCTTTAATCTTTTGTTATTTTGACTTTGAATTTATTTTAATTAATGCAATTAATTAACCCCAATTGAATCGGTCAATTGGCCGTTTCAATTATTCCCCCCTTTAAAAACTGATTTTAATTCTTGAAAATCTGTTTTAGTAACACTTTCTTATACATTTTACTTTTACAATATTTCCTTAACCTAACATTTATACATATTTCCACGTACCTTTCGTACACCTTATGTCCACCTTAGTCCACTTTTGTCCTAAATACACATTTATAACACAATTTTATATAGTCACAACATCTTGTTGTAATTGTTCCTTGCTATCTGAAACACATGTCTTAATACTATTTCCTTAATTACTAACACTTATTTGTAGCAAACAATCATGTTAAGTAAAAAAGAAAAAACCCATGACCTACTGCCCCTTTCAAAACTCACAATGTATTATTACTTTGCAATGACTTTAAAAGGTTTAAAATAACAACTCCAATTTGCCTCCTAACGCTTTCTGTCTCTCCCCTCAATTTTTCTCGGTGGTCATGTACTGCGGAAATTGTTATTTACCCCGTGGTATTGTGAATGTTAATGGCTTTCCTTTCTCTCCTGTTTCTCACTGCTTCACTGCTGTGGGTCGGCGACTTGTTGTGTTATGCAGGATGTTGATGTTTTTGTTTGCGGATGTTTTTATTTTTGTTTGGCGGATGTTTTTGTTTACTTCCACTTCCTTGCTGCTGGCCTAGTTTTCGAAGACTGGTCTCCCTTCTGCATTTCGATGTCACTTGCCTATGAATTGCGTTACTTACAAATTTTATTTACACTATTTTTTTATTTATTTTATTGATCTATATATGGCTTTAAATCTTTTATGTCGTAGACACCTTTAGAACGTCTGGTTTCTGTGTCATACACTTCATAGGATTTTCTGCCTATAATATTCCTAACCTCATACGGTCCACCATAAATTAACATGAGTTTTTCTGTTTCTTGTTTGTCAGCACTAGCTCGATTACCTTTAATAATTAACACCTTATCTCCTACGCGAAATCTGGTCTCCCTGATGTTCTGGTTTTTCTTCTCTGCTCGCCGATTTCCTTTTCTCACAATTCTTTGTAGACACCTCTCTTTCTTTTCATCCCATGTTTCCACTTCTCGTAGGGTCATGTCCTCAGGAAAGTATTCTTGCCATACATATTGTGGTTCTACATTGTGTTGGATCTGGTGCGGCGTATAACCCGTAGTTTCGTTAGGTGTGTTATTTATTAAGTCCTCCATATAAGTCATATAACGTCGCCATGTTGGTTGTGTATTGTAGCAATAAGTTCGCAACATTCTTCCTATTTCTTTGTTAACCCTTTCTGCTAAGTTAACTTGCGGATGCCTCACTGGAATAAGTACATGCTCAATACCCCTTTCATCCATCCATTCTCGCCATCTGTTTGATGTAAATCCACGTGCATAATCGGTCAATATTTTCCTCGGTTGGCCTTCCCTTTGGAAATATTCCTGCAGCTTGTCAATGGTGTTTTTGGTTGTTGGATTTCTCACAGCATACATTTTAAAAAATTTAGAGAACGCATCGATTATTACGAGTATATGTTGCACATTACCTTGTCCTTTAGGTAACGGTCCCAAATAGTCTATGGCTATAAGTTGTCCTATATCTTGCACTACAATTGGCTTAGTTATTCCTTGCAAATACCTGTTTGTGTGTTTTGCTAACTGACAAATTTCACATTTCTTAATTACATTTAAAATTGCAGATCCTGAATTTTTTATACTGAAAGTTGGACAGATTATGCTTTGTAACTTATTCCTGCCCATATGACCATAAATTTTATGCATTTCTGCTATGAATGTATTTCTTATGTTATCTGGCACTAAAATTCTCCATTTATTCCTAATTACTTTATACAAGGTGTTATCATGAATTCTATATTTATTAAATTGATCAATATTGTTTATTATATTGCTTAATGCATTATCTGCCCTTTGTTCTGCTCGGAAATTTTGCATTATTACTTCAAATGGTGCTGTTTTTCTTATTTTAATCTGATTTACTTTAAGCCGAATAGGATTATGTTTCTTTTTGGTTACGTCACTTTCGTACATTCTACTTATAATGTCACAGGGAACATTTTCTTTTCCTGGGCAGTGTATTATATTTGGGTTATATTCTTGGATAGCCAGTATCCAACGTGTTAGCCGTGCGTTCGCAAAGTTACAGGTTTTAAGAAATTTAAGTGCTTTGTTGTCTGTCACTATAATAAGTGGTGCGCCTAAAATTAGAGGTCTAAACTTTTTCAATCCATGTATGATGGCTGACAATTCTTTTTCACATATGGTATAGAAACACTCTGCTTGTTTTAATGTTCTACTCACGAACCCGATTATTTGTATATGTCCCTGGCTATCTTTCTGGTACAATTGACTTGCGATCGCTATGTCACTTGCATCAGTTTGCAAAAAGGTTTCCTGATTTTCTACAAGGTGCACAATAGTAACGGCCTCTTTAAACAACTCTTTCACTCGATTAAATGCTATTTCCATTTCATCGTCCCATTTCCAGGCTACTTCCTTTTTCAACAATTTTAATAAAGGCTTTGTTTCTTCTGCATATTTTAAACTAAATCTAGAATAGTAGTTTACAAATCCTAAGAATGATTGTAACTTTTTCTTTTTAGTTGGTCTTGGAAAGTCACGTATTGCCTGCAACTTCTCAGGATCAGTACTGACTCCTTGCTTTGAAAAAACATATCCCAGAAATTTAACCCTTTCTTGACAACAAAATGTTTTAGTTGGATTTATGGTGATATTTCCTTCTTTGAACTTTGTAAATATAATTTCAAGATGTTCCAGGTGTTCTTCGAACGTTTCTGACATACATAATAAGTCGTCCACATAGCCTAAAGTGAAATCGTCGACTTCCTTTCCTAATGTCATATCCATTGTCCTAACTAAAGAAGCTAAAGAATTTTGTAATCCAAATGGGTTCACTTTGTAATTGTACACTTTATTGTTATACAAAAACCCTGTATATTTTTTTGATTCTTCGTCCAATGGAACCTGCCAAAAGCTAGTAGTCAAATCAAACTTAGTAATGAAATTTTTATTTCTGCCCTTTTGTAATATTTCTTGAATCGATGGTGCGCTCTCGAAATCCGGTTCTATAATTTGATTTAACTTCCACGCATCTAGACACAATCTTATTTTTCCATTAGGCTTCACAACCACGACCATTGGATTAATATACGCCGTCCTCGATCTTTCAATGACGTCTAACTCAAGCATCCTGTCTAGCTCCTGTTGAACTTGTTTCCTGTAGTTGATAGGGATTGGATAATTTCTATTTACATAGGTGGCATCTTCTTTGACTCGTAAAGTATGTTCATATTTATTTGATCTTCCGGGTATTTCACTAAACACTTCCCCGTACTTACGCATTAAGTTCAATAATTGATTTTGTTGTGTTTCATTCAAAATGCTATTTTCCAAACAATTCCCTAACGGATCCGTTTCTAAGCCTACTTTTTTCACCCTTACTTCCTGCCTGCCTTTCATTTTAGCCCTTGGCTTGTTTCCGAACTGGTTTACTTTATTGTATTTCATTTTAGCCTTCGGTTTGTTTCCGAACTTGTTTACCTTGCTGTACTTTGTTTTTTGAATAGGTTTCCTCACCTTAGTATTAATTCCACGTTGGCTATTTCTCACAAATCTCCCTTTTTTAATTACTTGCTTGATTCTCCTTTTATTTATTTCTATTGATTTACAGACCTTTTGTGTTAAACCCCCTTTGCTTTCACGTATTTCTTTCAACCCAGAGGTCCGTGGATCGTAACCACGCTCTGCTACCATTTACTGTACCAGTTATCCCGCTCGATCTTATTGGGAATCTCTAGTCAGCGTGTATTTGCACCGAGTTAGTAAATTGTGGAAGACGTGACTGGAACTGTCGGTGCAAATTGACGATAACCGCATACCCAGAGGAAATTTATTAATCACTAACCCTAATTTAACCGATTGCCTTTAGCCGAACCCTGCAAATCCGACTCTCCCAGCTTTTAACAAGCGCTTAATTAATTAATATAAATCTAAACTATACACCTTAACTGTCACTAAATCACTAGTCACCATTTGTACACGATAGGCTTCTAACCGAACCGAAGTTATTACCGGTTAATATTGATTACGAGTGCGCGATTGGTTATATTCTCACGTTCCGCGATTACCGATTATAATATTAATAATATTAATTAGATTTGCTTATGGCATAATAACGGATTACAGTGAGCGTAGAACTTCGTCACCGACGGACGTTTTACCTGCCGCTTACGTCTAGTTGATACGTCGGGACTCGGGACCACACTCGTTTTTTGTTCTTTGTCAACCTGCAAGGTCGGTTCTGACGCGCATGCGCGCAACTAGTCCAGTAGTCTGCTACATTTAGGTAACGGAGTTCGGTAACTCGTTACAGTTTCCAGCTCCCTAGATCGCAGTATTTCTGAACGATCCTTTAAGTTTTGGTTGCCCTGATTTTCTACCTTCAGTAACACCTCACTTAATCCTTGGTTATTCCGTATCTTTTTCATCGGCTCTAACCCTTTAACACTCATCTCTCCCTTACTGAAATTTTCTAACTCATAACCTTTGGAATTTTTACTTTTGGTTTGTTCGCCTTTCCTACAATTTTGTTTTACGTCTATTTTGGTTTTAATAGACAACAGACATGCCCCTTTCTCTCGCATACCCGGATTTGGATCACCGACTTGTTGAATGATTCCACATTTCATCAAATCTCGTTTAAAGTTGTTATTAAAACGGTTTTCTTCGTCCAATCTCAACTTCTTTACTCCTATGAAATTTTTCCTATTTCCCTCTATCTGTTTAACACTTTGTTTACTTTTAACCTCCTCCTTTGTTTTAAAATTGATTTTTATTTCTTCCCCTTTAATTATGACTTTTAAAAATTCTTCTTCTAAATTGATTTTAGCTCTTAGCCTATTTAGCATATTACATCCTAATATAGCTTTAGTTGTTAATTTTGGCACTATTAACAATATACCTTCTATTGTTTTGCCTTCAAAGTTTATGGGTATCATTGTTTGTTTGGCTACCCTTACTCTCCTATTTCCTATTGCCCCTACTACCTCTACATTCATTACTGGTAGCTCTAAAAATCTATAACCCTTTACTTTTAACTGCTCAAAATACTCCGCTTGAATACATGAATATTCTGCCCCCGTGTCCAGTTCAAGACACAATGGACTTTCATGAATTTTGACCTCTACCTCCGGACATTTGATCCTACCTTTTGGTAAATAGGTGTTATTTGGCTCTTCTAATAACTCTTCCCTAATATTCAATGAAATATTCTGCAATTTAAATTGTAAATGGCTCCTTTTATTATTTATTCTCGCGGTCCCTGATTCCGTATAATTATTTTGTACCTTTGATTCCAATCTTCCTTTCCCAGAGACCAACTTCGTTAGTTTTTTGGACTAGGTTTGGAATTTTGATTAGATGGAATAGGTTTCTTAGGGTACTGGGTTTGGCTTGTGCTAGGTTGATTCTCATAGGATCTGGGGTATGGGTGTTTAGGAAGGTTTCCAGAGTCCGTATTACGCGTTGGTTGCCTGTCTAGGTTCCCTTGGTTTCGCTGATATTCGTCTCTAGTGTCTCGCCTGTTTTCCCTCTCCATTGCCTCAAAAGCTCTTAAAAGTTCTATAGCCTCTTCAAAACTTTCGCTTGGCTTTCCTACGCTAGCTACCCGTATTCTCTGGTCAAAATGCCTCAACAATCTATTTATTACAAATTTCTCCGGAATAGCAGGTTCTAAATACCGGGCCTTTGTTACCATTTTACAAAAATATTCTACTCTTGTCATAGAACCGCGATCATTATATCTCCCATTCTCTATTTGATTGCGCAAAATTTGTTGTGCCTGGTAGCCCCAGAAATTCTCTAAAAATTTTGCTCTAAATTCCCCATAGTTTGTGCTATCCCTCTTTACAATGGACCACCAATCTATTACTGCACCTCGCAAGTATTTCTCGATTATTTTTAATTTTTCTTCGCCTTCTAACACAGGGTCTATCTCATTAAAAAGCTCTTCCATATCCGTTATAAATTTCATGGGACTTTCCTTTGGTGTACCCCAAAATTCTTGGACTTTGTGCTCCCCTTCTTTACTAGCATGGATATAAACTACGCGCTTTTCTGCCCCTGCCACACCATGGGCTGTGCTAGAACTCCTAACCCTTTTTTCTAACGCTTTAACTGTCGTTTCTAATTTCTTTTCATTAGCTTTTACCTCTTCTATGCTATCCCTATTTGTTCTTCCTAACTCTTTAATCTGTACAATGTCTTCTTTTAAGTCTGCGATCTCTACTTCGCAATGGTCTACTCTGCCCTGAATAAATTCCATCCCTTTCTGTACCTCTTCTCTTATTCCCCCTACGGCTCCTAAAATTTTATCTTCGCGTTCTTTCTCCCTAGCTTCGCGTTCTAATTTTTCAGCTACTCTTTCCTGCTCTTTTACTAATTCCCTAGCTTCACGTTCTTTCTCCCTAGCTTCGCGTTCTAATTTTTCAGCTATTCTTTCCTGCTCTTTTACTAACTCCCTAGCTTCACGTTCTTTCTCCCTATCCTCCCGCTCTTTCTCTTTGGCTAACATTACTTTTAACAATTTTTTAATCTCCTCTTCCTCCCCTTTTTTCTGTCCGCTTGGAGTTGCCATTGTTTACGATTTTTAAAAAATTTGTTAAATTT
>JAGFPH010026218.1:0-10517 GCA_018207615.1 Philaenus spumarius
CGTGTATGGCAGACCTTATAAAGACATCTGTTTTGACTTTACTAGTCAAAATAAAACTCCTTAACCCTTAACGGGCGGCTAGCGCCTTTAGACGCGGCACGACTCAATCTCTAAGCACGGTTAGGGCCTTTAAACGCAAATATACAAACACGTCCTTAGATGATTCCATAGTTCAAAAAACTTCCAATAGAGTGCAGGGAGATGTTCTTTGAGTAGGTTTAGACCAAATCAAAAATAAAAGCAATATCTTTTACGCCTTATCGGTCCGTGTTCTGTCGCCAGAGCAAATGAGTCTACTATCGCAAGTGTTCTCAGCGCGGCTTTCGCTTATAGAAGCATCTGTTTCACTCAGCTGTTATTTGTTTGTTTGTAATGATAGCTGACTGATATTCATTCCAAACTTTTAGTTTTGTATAAGTTCTTGTGTTTTTTTATTTAAGTACCTAATTATTTAATTTTTTATGTAACAATAAGTATTGCTTTTATGTATTTAGTTTTTGAATAATTGTAAATTCTGCTAAATTTAGTTTTTTTTTTTAATTCTTAAAAAACATTTAAAACAATTTTAAAATTAGTTGAGTATTTTTCATGTGTACTTCTTAACCCTAAGAATCAAAATGTAAAAAGAACATTGAGAAAATAAATATATATTTTTTTAACTCTAAATGAGCGGTAGCCCTTATTTTAGCTTAGCGCTTTAAGGGTTAAATATGCTGTAAGACAGATTGCATTGTAGCCTTCAATGGTAATAATTCCTTATATTTTTACACGTCTAAAATCAATCAAAGGTCCTATCACAGAAAATAATAGTATTATATATAAATAACTTACAATTGCTACAATTTGCCCTTCCACTGCTTGCAACAAATGTTCCGACGGTTTGGCGCAATCGACATCCTCTGTTGGAACCAAATCTTCTGACAATTCACAATTTGTATTTTCGAAATGCTAAAAAAATTAACAATTTTCAGTTTATAGTTCGGAAGCATTGTATAATTTGTTTTTATTTGTTTGCTTAGCTTCCTTACTTTATTGCACATAGAAGTAATCCTACTGATGAAGGACATGGAGTGAGATAACACTGTACCAATATTAATAACCAGGTTTGAATCTGCCTCAGCCCGTATATAAACATTGCACTTTCATCTGAGCAATCAGGTAAATATTACTTTCATAATTATATACCAAATCATCAAATTAATGTGGTATTATTGTGTAGTTATTTAAAGCAATTTTATATAAAATATGTATATATACTTTATCAAGTTTTCTTAATTAATCTTAATAATTTTTAATATTTATTAGATATTTAGAACTAAGTGAAGCATTACATATTAGTAACATAAATTCAATTGCACACATTTCGTCCTCTTCCTTACCTACAGCCCATTCTTTTCCTCACTGCCCATGAAAGCAGGTGTATTACCACAGTAACCCAGTACAAACAAATTTAAAATAAGCATTTTGTATGCCAAGTGCTAGATCTAAGTTAATTATTTATAATCTAGTGTTTGTATTGTTAATGGTATGAAAATAAATTTATGCCAAAGTATACTGTTAATTAATAAGAGCTTACATGATCACTTTTCAGTGATTACAAACCATGAGTAGGCTTACAGTTAACCGAACTTACACCACATTCCGAAAATCAGCAGTAGCCTATAATATCGTTCAATCCTTAAGTTCAAGTTTTAAATTTCACCAGAACAAACAAGGTTCCCTTGAATAAAAAATACAAATGATCATACAATTTCAATCCTATAAGCCGCACATTATTCAAACATACAACTTCAACAAACATTCAACTCTGAAACTGATCTGTTGTGTTAGAATTAATAGGGTAGGTTTAAGAAATAAATATAGACAAATATTAAAATAAAGTTTAGAATAGTTTAGAATTTACTAGCCCAAGAGGAAGACACTAGGTAATAGAGTGGAGTAACATTAGGTAATACTGCCAAATGTTGTGAAATAGCTGACTCCAGCAAGGCACACTTACGGATACACACTTGGACAATCTGACAAACTATAAAAAGGTTATACTGACCTAGATCCAGGACCAGTATTTTGTGTGACGGGCGGAGACTCTGTGGGACAGAGTTAGTTTTTCTGTGAGGCGGAGAAAACTCTGCTGGTCGGGAAGCGATCATTTTGGCTGAACGTTCTGAAAGAGGGTGCTATGAGAATTCCATTTGGAAAGATTTGGTGAATAGGTAGGTGAACAGATTGTCAGATATCCATCATTAAAGTGTTTATGTTTCTTTTTGTTTAAATTAAAGTAGAAGCTCATTCGAGTCAGTATTACACGAACATAGCTATTTCTTTGGGTGTTTCGTCATGGGGTGGCATTGCCAAATTGATTTAGTTGGCATAATAAAGATAAGTTGATTAGTGTTATAAGAATTAGTTACTCATTACAGTTTTGTTTATCAATTGCAAAGAGAGTTGAGCACAATAGAAATTAGTTATTCATTGTAGTTTTGTTTCTAAAATTGTAAAGAGAATAGCTGACCACTGAACCACTCAATAATAGAATATAATAATTCTAAACATACGGATTGGTTGGTTTCTATGATTATAATCCCTGAACCTTTATTTCAACCCTGGGCAGTTGGGATTGTAATTTCTACCCCTACCAGTTGCATATTCAAAAAGTGAAAACTCAATATAGGCAGTGGTGTAATCAGGGCCGTAGCTAGGCGGTGGCAAAATGTGCCAACCGCAAGGGCGCAGGTACAAAGAGGGCACAAAGTTAACCATGAAAAATTCTCCTTTTTTAAACCGGCGTAATTTATGAAGCAATAAAAACTCCACGTTAATGGAAGAAATCTTTCAGGTTATTAAAAGTTACTGCACATGAACTATCCGTAATATTATACCGGTTGTATACAAACAAAAAGCAGCCGTGTACCTACGTAGAAATCTAGCTTGTAATTGCTATCTAGTTTGTCCTACTGACGGCTGATGGGA
Source organism: Philaenus spumarius (assembly GCA_018207615.1). NCBI lineage: Eukaryota > Metazoa > Arthropoda > Insecta > Hemiptera > Aphrophoridae > Philaenus > Philaenus spumarius. The sequence continues at coordinate 2,971 of JAGFPH010026218.1, forward strand.
GAAGTGTAGAGCCAGCGCCAGACCCAAAACAACAAAACTTTTGCATTTGTCATTTACAGCCACCATAGCCACAAATGTTACCCGCAGCGTTGAAGTTACAACAATGGCATGTTGGGACTTGTAAGTGCAAGTCCTGAAGTTCGTAAATTATAAACAAAACCTACATCTAAAGAAAAAGCTAAATTAAATAGCCAGGCAAAATCTCTTATATTCCCAACAGATTCTAATAAAACCGAACCAAAATGGCATAGAATCAACTACATTGGTAAGGTTAGGTTATTGGGAATCTTTTAAAAAAAAATCACTGTAAACCAGCTTTTTATTGTAAAAACAATTTAGGCTAGGGAAAATGTTAATAAACTGTAAAGACAAAATAGACAACATGAAAAAATGTGGCGTTTATAAGCTAACTTGTATCATCTGTAATGCAGCTTATGTAGGCCAAACAGGCCGTAGTTTTAAATGTAGGTTAAGTGAACATGAAAGAAGTTGGCGGTTGTGTCATAATGACTCTAGTTTCTCTAACCATCTAAAAAATCATTTAGGCCTAGTGTCAGATTTTCCCAATAATATTAATTTTAAGATTCTCCATGTCAATGATAAAAGTAGGAAATTAAATTCCTTGGAAATGTTAGAAATTAAGAAGTTATTTTGTAAAGATGCTAGCCTTGTACTTAACGATCCGGTAGAATTTTTGTCCAACTCGCCTCTATTAAACCCATTGTCAACTTTATGGCCATACATACCCCACGCCCCCCCTTTCCACTCCCTTTCCTTTTTCTTTGTTGTGATTAACTGTTCTATGTTTAAACATGCTTGTTTTTCTAATATTTTTTAGTCTGTATAAGCTGCCTTGTCAATGCCGTCACGGGAAAAACCTTGGTCGGCAAGATTCAAAAATAAAAATTGTAGAAGTTACAAAAAAATTGTGTTTGTTTTTTAATTGAATATGGAATTCTACCAAAGTACCTTCGGTCCTCACTATCAATCATATAAAGTAAAACGACTGATTGAGGTTATGCATTATTTTGGTAGTTTTGTATACAATCGATAACTACATTTGTTTGGTTGCTCGGAGTTAGTCCTGGGCAAGTTGCATTGATAAACAAGAAAATGTGAATAGGGTGTCCACTGCTTTTATAATATTCATCTCTGCTCCGTTTTCTAGACTAGTTCTAAGGTGAGCAAACAAACAAACATACTTAATAACAAATTAGTTATATAAGTGTGTTTATATTTAAATTTCTTTTTTTTTTAATAGGAACTCTAAATTTATTTAACTATCAATAATAAATACTGTTAATTCTTAATTTTCTCATTGCATGTTTCAGAAGCTGTTTTAAAAAGTTTCTATTCAAAAAGAATAAATAATAACTTTTACCTATATCCTATTAATATGTTATACATATTACCTTTTAGTAGGCCTCAAACCTATTATGTCCTTTACTTTTGACAATAGATTTTATGATTTAATTATTTTTTATTTAGTACTATCGCCTGCAAAAAAGGTTTTAAAACTCCTTGAAATTCCAACACTTAGTTTATTTTGAAATTGAGGTTTAGCTTTTCTGTAATAATAACAGTGTTTAAAAAAATGTTATCTTAAAATACTAAACAATTTTACAGAAATTCTAAAACATTATTCAGACCCCCCCGGTATTGGAGGGCGCAGCAGAACCTTGTTGCGACCCTGGGTGCTGGGTGTAATGCCTCCAGTGCAGCCGGAGCAGGGCGGATTGAGTCAGAGCATCTCTCCGCCTATAGATAATGCAACATGATTACTTAAGTTTCATTTTCAATTTTAGTTTCATTAAATATTTTTAAAGTTTTGGTAATATTAGGGTTTAGATTGATAATATCAAAATTCCTAATGATTTGAGTTAAACTCAATAGTAGCGGTACTTGTACTATAGGGGACAATTTTAATGTTCCCAGAGACCTATAATGTTATAACTTGATACGGTACTTAAAAACATTAAATTTATAGCCTAAAATAAACAATAATTTTGTTTAATATTTATTCATGGCAGCCTAATTTAAACAAAATGTAGGCGGAACTATACTATTCGACTCTAGGCTAACCTAGAGCTAATAGAAATGCAAAAATATGAATAAAAAAAAAAACCTAAAAGGTTCTAACCTAACCTATTTAGTCACAGTATGTTTATCTGTATTCAACATTTAACAGTAGAATGTAAAACAACGTTGTTGTTTGCAAAAATATTAGGCTAGAGTCGAATAGTAAAGTTACACCCAAAATGTAATTTATACCTGATAATGTTTATACACCCACCATCAGCGAAACTGAGATGTAAAATTGTATTAATATTTTTTAAATGACGTAACATAATGACCTGATTTTTCAATTATTAGCCTACTATATATAAAAGATATTAGTAGCCTACTGAGATTGTAGGCCTACCAACGAAAAAATATAAATTTTTTTCTGAAAACAGCATTGAAAACCTAGTTAACACGTAGCACTAACACTTGTACTCGGAGAGCCTCAAAACTCTGCGTTTGATTCCTGTTAAAAATCAGAGGGATGACCCCCGGACCCTCCGCCTGACTTGTATAGGCCTGAGATAGCCTACTTGGTAAGTTATCGACAAAATTATTTCCTGCTTAAGCCTCTGCTCAGAGGTCCGGCACAGCTAATTTTAGCACTACACCACTGAATATAGAATACACCACTACTGCTAGTTTACCTATTAGAAAGCAAATTATCAAAACCTAGGCTAAACTAAAAGCAATATTTTGTATTTAAAAAATGTTGGTGGCCTAGCCTAAGTTACTGAGTTTGTTCAAGAATCGTTTAGAAGTCAGAATCTTTTACTGATTTCAATAGTGGGTTCCATAGTTTGAAATAATATCTTTTAACTGCTTCTTTGCTTTTTGTTGCGGTTCAAGGCACATTACAGAAAATAGACTGGTAGGCTACAAGTTAATTTCATATGCTTTTAAACGGTTAAACCTAAATTTTAGTAAATTAGGCCTCGTATGGTTTGAGTTGCATGCAAAAAATCCTTCTCGTTCACTCCTTACTTTAAAAAAGACAGACAAAGCACTGTGTCCATCTTTTGCTTTGACCACTTTAATTTGACCTTGAATGTAGACCTACTATTGGCTTAGGTCTAAACGTGGTTTCTCTATTAATTTTAACCCTATTTCGAATCAATAATTTAATAGACTACAAATTTCTGATACTTTAACATACGAATGATGATTTAGCTAGTTAGTTTTTAACACTTAATGCTGTTTAACATTCTACTGAAATATAAGTTCCAAAGACCTCATCAGTCATCATGGCCGTTGTCAGCCATATTTCAATCTAAAAATATGGGAATACAGTTCTCAAATCATGAAACAATTTGCTTAGTTGTAAGCGTAGTTTAAACTTTAATATGTAATTCTGATTTTAAATAAAAAATGCAGTGCAAACATGTTTCAAATATTTGAGATAAATTTAAAATTTACATTACTTACCATGATTGCTTGTAGCGCAGCGTGTCGACGTCGCGTCGGCTGAATGCTGAATGTAACAAATTTCGTTTCCAATATCTAAGTACAGCCACTGACAAAATTATCGCTAAATGTTTTCCTTTTGTATACTTATATAATACCAAAAACCTTTTAACATAATTATTATTTAGCATAGAATATGCATTATTTTGTTGTTACAATGTTATATTGTGCTTTTTTCGTATATGTTGTGGTTATTAAAGAAGTTTCACTAATGTTTTGTGTGTTTTATTTATATTTGTATATATACGATGTAATGATATCTTTATAGAGTAGTTAATGTTAACTAAACATAATATGAGGCTTATTAATGATTTCAAGAAAGAGGAATTTAGGAAATTGGAGTTTTTCTTCTCGTCAGATAATTTATAGAAATGTAGGGGCCTATCCGTGTTATAATTGTAGAAATACAATAATTCTACTAAGATAATTTTCTAAAATTATACCTTACCCATTTTCTGTTTGAATTTATATGTAAACTTAGCTTAAAAATTTCGTAATTAGGGCAAAATCAATTCGTTATGAAATATTTCTTTATTTTGTACTTCCTGAAATTTTAATGTCGAAATCATAACTTAAACCTACTTATTCTTATATCTCTGTATTTTCGAAAGTTAATTTATAGTTTTTAATCCGACTGCCAGAGAGTGTTGTAATCGCTGTTTATAAGATACTACTTTGTGTTTCTTTCAATGCATGATTATGTCGAGCATTGTATGTTTAATGGAATTATATAATCCTGACATGTTACATTATTATTTCTCGCTGTTTCTCGAGCTAACTTATTTACGTAGATTCTGAGATCTAATTAATTTGGCTCTAATGAATTCTATGTTATTTCTGTTCTCAACATCATTTTTCTCAACTATACAAATCATACGGTGGCGAATAAGGTAGTGTATAGGATTTTTAACGACTTCTGACGTATAATATACTCGGCGTATAAAACACATCGATTGTTTCAAATTTTAGTTAAAAAATCTTAGTTTTTTTATTATTTTTCTTGAATTCAAACATCAGAATATCGTATACAAAGATGTAATGTAAATACGTTCAAATTAAACTCTTTGCCATTTTTGTACAGACCTAAGCTTCCCTGATTAGTTAATTTCAACAACCCCGCAAGCCACAAACAACTAAATCGGTTTGGAGTACGGTGGTAACGTTGTAGATAAGTTTAGCACTGGTTTACGGCAAGTGCAAAATTAATCCGACTTTCTGCTTGTTAGGAATCTCGTTATTTGTAAAATTGTGAGCTAATTTTTCTTTCTTTATTTAAATTAATTTGATTATTTACCGTTACACCTAATATTTTCTGTGAAGTTGCTGCGGGAATTTCTTCCTGATCGATAGAAAGTAGGCCCTATTTTGTTGCTTCAATTTTGCCCCTATTTTTTTTGGAAGGGGAGGAATCCGACGCAATACTTTACTTTTATACCGGTACGTTTAGTGTAGTTTAGGTGAGTTTTATTCTCGGCACTCACTCCTCACTCGGCAGTTCCAGTTGTCTTTTGCAGAGAGGGCTACTTTTTGCTGTTTGTGAGAACGGTAAGTTACAATATCGTTTACGTATTTGAGTGATATAACCTTTATTACTAAATGGAGTTATGAATTTCTTAAGCATTCAGGCCTACCTAGTGAAAATCGGCTAATACTTTAATCGGTCTTAGTGGGCTATGTTTCTGATACTATGCAATGTGTCTGAAAGTCTGTTAGTGAAGTGATATTTTCCTATCGGTATGTTATTCCAGACAATATATAATAAAGCATCCTTGATATTGATCATTCTTCTTACTTAGTTCTAAACAATTAAAAGGTAGGCCTAAGTAATTTTTCTGCATTCTTACCCTATGGTAACTATGTACCTATGTAACTCAATTTTCTATTTCATCTAGGCTATATTTTTATGCTCTTTTCTGTTTTGTAGTTTTCAGTTATTTACCTAACTGTTCCATCCAACTTTCATTGCATTACCGATAGTGTGTTGATTTCATTCTCATTCAATTATTATTAAAATTGACTGAGGTCATGTTTTTGCTTTATAAGCCTCCTTTAAGGTTACTGCCATGGGCACCCATACCTATGTCCCCCTCCCCTAGCTCTCAGGGAAAGGAAAATATGTATACTATTGATTATAGCCAGGTATTTTTTTAAAGAGATTAGCACTAAAATATGTTTTATATGCCGTTTGATTTTACATAGGCCTCCTATACTTATTTTATTTCTACAAGAGTTCAAGCATGAGCTGCTGGGTTACTACTTGGTGCGGCCTCTAGGAGTGTTATAGGTATTTGTGTATTCACTGACTGTGTAAAGGTACAGACTCAATGCTGTGTGGGTTAATATTTCACCGAACAGCCAAATTGGCTTCCCAAATTTTAAAAGTTTTCTTGGGGAGGCCAAAAATATCCCTGGACTAGTTTTGCCAAAGGAGGGGAGGGTACTCCTTAGAACGTTTACTGCTTCGCAAATTTTGTATATCCTATGCTAGGAGCTGACCTTTTATTTTTTATATCTATGGTCTAAATGAGTAGAAATTACTTTATTTTTTAACCTTTCTACGTAACAATCACTAATATTTTACAGCGGACGCACATGTGCGTCCATAGCATATAGGCTAGGTTCAAAATTGGCGTGCGAAGCACGCAATGCATTGTGTATTTAAAATACTCCCAATACAGGGGTTGGCATGCAATGCACTGTGCGTCGGCCGCTTCTCATAGTGTTCAGTGTCAAGCTCACATGTGCGTCCTTAGCAGTGAACGTGTTAAGCGCCATACCCCGGTCTAGCCCCCCCCCCAGAAAATATCATATGGGTGCCCATGGTTACTGCTACAGATTTTTTTTCCCCCGAGTTTTGCTAATAAATGTAACTGTGTACAATTCTTTAGTATTTTAAAAAAGGGTATTAATAGTGTAGATGTAGGCCTAGTCCTACTTTGTGACTAAACTATGACTCAAGCCTTATTCTTCGGAAGTTGAGCAACTCACTAGTGAACAGAGTCATGACCACCAGAAAAAGTTAAATGCTGTGACATGTTAAAAAGCTGAAATGTTTTCTAAATGTATAATTCAAATAACTAAATAAGGAGTTCTAAAGTTAATGTTTAAATAACCTCATGTGAACAAAATGTGTGTTGCAAAGTCACTGCGGTTTTGCAGGTATTTTATATGTTCATTTGTTGTTGAATTTAATTCGTCTCTATTTGATGTTGGGTTTTTACTTGGTAAAACACATATAGGCCTATTAAACAAATTTACTCAGTCTGGTGTAAAATGTTTAATCGAATTGAATTAAAATACACAGTCACACATAAATGATTCCAATGCAACTTGCATCCATAAACATCCTATGTACCCCTAACAGCCCTTTCTAATAAACTATGCCCAGAAGGCTACATAGATTAAACATTCCTAAGTTAATACGAACATTCCAGTTCTTAAATATTTACAAGTGCGTGTAAACCACAAAACAAAGTCACTGCGGTTTTGCAGCTATTTTATATGTTCATTTTTTGTTGAATTTAATTGGTCTCTATATAGATGTTGGGTTTTTACTTAGAAAAACACATAGGCCTATTAAATAAATTTACTCAGTCTGGTGTAAAATGTTTAATCGCCTTGAATTAAAATGCACAATCACACATAAATGATACCAATGCAACTTGCAACCATAAACATCCTAGATGTACTCCTAACTGTCCTTTTTAGTAGGCTATGCCCAGAAGGCTACATAGCTTAAACATTCCTAAGTTAATACAGTAGCATCTCGATTATCCGTCGCTTACGGGACTAGACGATGGTCGGAACGCTAAAAAGGTCGGATAATCAGGGGAGAATGAATTACGCAGTTTATATGTTATAAACGATTTATTAAATCAAAAATACTCTTCTGTGACGTAATGACTATACAGTATAAAAATCAAATACATAAATAATTAAAACAAGTTTAAATACTTACAATGTCAAAACTACTATAAAAAATCTAAATACAGTAGCCTAATCATAAATGCAGTACAGTAGGG
>JAGFPH010026219.1:0-10517 GCA_018207615.1 Philaenus spumarius
ATAAATTCCAAGAATCTGTTCGATACTAACGTCAATCGAACGAACCATAACTGTTTATTAACGACCCGTATATTTTTACCAGACACCCGTAACATTTTCTTAACGAACCAGAACTATTGGCGTCAACACGTATACGATTCTTAGAAATCGATAGATTCCAAGAATCTATTCGATACCGACGTCAATCGAACGAACCGTAACTTTTTATCGACGACCCGTATATATTACGATTACACGCTCGATCGACCGTAAAAACAATTAGTCACGCTCAATTTGTTATCGCGTCACGGTCAATTTATTATCTGGTAACCTTTGGTCAAGGGTCACGTGACCTTAAACAATTAGTCACGCTCAATTTGTTATCGCGTCACGGTCAATTAGTCACGGGCAATTTGTTATCTTGACCTTTGGGGGCAAGGGTCAGGTGACCTGGGGTCAAAAGGTCAGATTTGGCCCAGAACTCTTGTTTCTACACTACTTAACTAAAGCAAAACAAGTCATTGAATGGATATTTGACATGATGACTTGTAAGTAGCAAATCCATCGAAGTTATTGTGACGAAGCTGACTGCACCACACATTGGTTTACAAAATAAATATTCATTAAGAAAATATGTATGACAATTTTTCATCTTCAACAAACGAAATTCAATCATATTTAGACAGTAGAATGCAAAGGGTAGGTGTAAACAGCAGCGTTAGAAAACTGTATAGCACTAAAAATTTAGGCCATTAAAAATTAAATCTTAAATAACAAAGCATTAGAAACTCCTCTGTTTTAACTCAATATATGTATGGTGGCGGGATATTTCCGATGCTTTCCAGGTAGAAAGGAATGACCCGGGTTATATCCAACGATTTTATGCCTTTCTTTTCTAATATTTAGCAAAAAATACCCCAGTTTGTTATGTATTTGGCAACTTTGCAAGTCCCGCAAATAATAATAATGGAAATTCCTACTTTTTAAACTTAGTAAAAGCATAATGTTATGAAGTACGGCTGGATGTAAGAATGCGTGCAACACTTGCCCACATACAGAAGGACGATATTGAAGAGGCATGGCTTTTAATAGCCGGTGTGATGTTCCACAAATGAAAAACTTGATAAGTTTTTTGATTACTTTATTGAAAAATGGATTTAAAACATTTCTACATATCCTGATGAAACTATTTTCAGTAGCGCACAGAATCACTAACGCGGTGGAAGGATGGTACGGCAAATTAAACACATATAAAGTGAAGACTGCTAACATTTTTGAAGTTGTAAAAATTCCACGACTCTTTATAGAATAATAAAACACAAACAAGTTTCCAGTTAGGTAGGTTAAGAGTAAAATGAAAAGAAAATACATAAAGATGGATGAAAATATAAATAGGATTTTGAAAATGTATTGTAAGGATAAGGACTTAAAAACTTGTTTGTGTGGACTGGCTTACATTTAAAATAAAAATAATACATATATATTATTAATAGATACTGATTCTTAGCTTAAAACGTTCAAATGTTACTTACTTTCTGTGTATTACTTATAGAAGAAAAGTTGTACATAATTCATATCTAATAAGTGAAAACAAATTGTGGTAAGACTTAAATCCGTTCTACATATATTACGTTGCCAGTAAAAAAAAACTTAATTTATACCTACACAATATCAGTCTGAATTTTGTAAATAGTTCCATAAAATCAAAAAATAGCTTTTACCGTTCTAGATAAAGCAATTTACTAAAAGTGGCACACTTATAATATTGCACCCGAAAAAAGTACTTTTTGAAGCAACTATACATTTTTTCTCATCTCAGTAGGAAGAAGAAAATCTTAAATGAAAGCAAAGATTAAACTGTACATCAAATTAAAGGTCTCTGTTAGTAGAAAACAATACCACAAATCCATCTCAAACAGGCAACTGAATCAGAAATATTTGCATTAACTTACATTTAGTTACACTGTATGAAGTCCCGGGACCGTTAAATAATTTTTTAACAAGCAAAATGAGGACAACGTGATGACATAGTTTTGGTGTCCAGGAACAATGTGTCACCAATCTAATCTTTGTATCTTCTTATGTAATTGTTAGAAAAATGTTTGGCCGTCACAAGACTTTAACTCAGCAAGTATAGTAAAGTCACGCGAAATTATTATACAAATTATATCTTTTTATAATTTATTATCCGTGAAATAACTTTTAGTACAATTTTCTGCCAATCCTAACATAACACTTTCACTTAAATTTGTCAACGCGTTTCGGAGTTCCTCCATTATCGAGACCTATTTCAGTACTCTATCGGAGTACTGAAATAGGTCTCGATAATGGAGGAACTCCGAACGGAGTACTGAAATAGGTCTCGATCATGGCCGTATTCAGGGGGGGGGCAGAGGGCCCGGCTCCCCCCGAAATTTGCAATGCTTATTTTAAAATTGCATAACATATACCTCAATCATAACAAATCCTGCTTAATCTCTTATTTCATTATTATTATTTTGTAATGTTATATTTTTACTTATTTGTCAACATTGATACTCGTAAGTGGTACTCATTGTACCAAATGAGTTTTGGTTGATTTTTTGTTAAGCAAAGTGGTTTGTAGTATGGCTGACTTCCTACACCTCTTATCACCTTACAATGCAATCAAAAAAGCAAAAACAAACTACATTAAGTTTAGAAGGTATGGTGAACTTTTTGTTTCTTTTCAGTTATTTCCTAATAGTTTTCATTTATATTTCCTGAATTTATGTGATTTTTATTTTAGTTAATACAAAAAATTAAATTTATTCATTATGTACATAAAAAGGTTATCAATCTAGAAATGCCAATGCTAAATATTCAAATGTAAACCAAATATTGAATGCCAAATGCCAGCTATGTTGCCTATAGTAAAAATATTTCAAAAAAACACTTATGGGTGTTGTGTTGTAAGGTTATAACCTACCATAGTGGATCAGGATTCCACTTATAAAAATTGCAAAATAAAATAATTCACACCTAACAAGATCAAAATTATAACCGGAACTGAAAATATGGATTTTGATCATTTATTTCATATTTCACGATTCACTATTTAAAATCTAAAAAAATACTTCATTTGTATGAAGTTTGTATATAAGATTTGGCAAAAACAGATCTGAAATATATACTCAAAGCTTTTTTGAATTTATTGTTCAAAAATGTTCAACGATTTAAAAAAAAAAAATTGTATTATGCCTGTTGATTTTTTCAGAACTCTTCAAATTGTGAAATCTCCCGGCAGTTGTTAATTTTCTTTAATTGCCCACTAACTACTTCAAACGGTTTTGTTTCCCGCCAATTTAGTCAACGGTTTTTACGAATTTACTTCTTTTTAACACTTTCCAATTTTTTCTTTTAAATGATTTGTTTACTGCAGAATGTGTGGGGTATGAGTTGGCAAGAAGCAAAGGGTGAGAATGGTGAACCAGCCAACTCATGCCCCCACCACTCCTCAAACCTTGTGCCTCCGTATCCGATTTATGCCCTAATTCCTAATTTTGTTTAGTTGCTTGGTGCTTATCGATTCAGTTCATACTAAGCTTTTGGTTAGAATTTATAATAAATTAATATAAGAAAAAGTGAGAATACATTTAGTTTTAAATTTAAAAAACTAAAAAATAAAGACTGTAGTGAAACAGCTTGTTCGAGTGCGAGTTGAAGCAGTATGAGTAGCAGTGAAAACTTTGAACAACCATATGTTGCAGAAAGTTCCGTCAAAAATGAAAACCTCACAATATTAGGTAGTGACGTAGGAATGTCAGAGTTGCCTTAAAACGAGGCACCTCTTTAAAGGGCCTGGGATTGAGGTAAGTTCTTTGTCTAATTCACTACCCTTTCCTCCTCAGATGGTTGAAACCTGTCAACATTGAAAAGGGGAACCACGCCAACACTCTCTAGTACAGTCAAATTAGACCCAAACTAAAGAATACAAAAAAAAAACGAAGGTCTGATTGTTAGAAGTTGTTTATTTACCCTTTGCTCTAAATGTGGTAAAAAGTTTCCTCCGATATAGCGTCGGGTTTGGGGGTGGGAGGGGAGAAGGAGTAAAAAATGTGTGTTTTTAAGTTTTTTAGGGCGTATTTTCAAAACATTACCCCCTAATGTTAATTATGCGGTAAATCGAAAAGAAATTGTCAATTTAAACACGTTTTCAACCAAACCTAGAGAGATACCTTATTTTTACTCCTCCATATCTCCAAAACTATTCGCAGCATAAAAAAGTATAGAACTATTTTTGTAGAGAATTTAATTTACTTAAAACTAAGCTCTAAACTAAGCTCTAAAGTGAAGGGTTTATAAAATATTTACAAAACAACCTAAAAACACACATTTTTTGCTATTTCTCCACCCCCTCCCCCCCAAACCCGACGCTACATCAGTGGAGATTTTTTACCTCATTTAGAGCAAAGGGTAAACAACTTTCAACAATCAGACTTTTTTTTTGATTCTCCAGTTTGAGTATTTTTTGGTCTAATTCTACTCTGGATCATCATCACCCAGTTAGTGTTTCAATTTCGAGAGAAATGAAGTCGTTCTATTTCCGGCACATTGTCACATGATTCACCAACTGTAACTGGATGAGAAACCTAGAGTTAACTGTAGTTCAATGAGGTGCTTTGATCCAAATTTGTGGTACAAATACACAAAAACTCCAAGAAAAAGTGAGGATAAAAATGAGTAAGTTCGAACTGCAGCTATTACGTCATGTGGCATTGCGAAATAAAGAATGGAGAATACAAGGGTAGAAAGAGATGAAAATGACGTGCAACTTATTATTAAATTTATAAATGAACAAGACAACCCTTTAGAGTTGAGAAACATAGTGAGTGGAGTAATTATCACAGAAGAAACATCGAAATTCCTATTTAACTTATAATAAAATGGGAAAATTATGTTAAAAAATTTTAAGAGGCAAAGAATTGTTGACAAAATAAAAGCCCTGTACGAGCCAATCAGGAGGAGCCCTGTGATGACAATGTCTTCAACAATGCCTGAAAAACAGCAAAGGAAACAAAGAAAACCCCTTCACCAACAAACATTAACTCTAAAGTAGTGCTAGCAAATGAAAGGGATATTCACATCTAGGATCTGTTAATCCATGAGTTATTAGGCTATCTGAAAAGTTTACCTCGCCCAAATTAACATTTCAAGAAAATTGTTAATACGTCTGACTTGATACTCACTATTCGATATCACTAAAAGTAAAGTATTGTTAAATGAAAAAGTAAAAATAACAACTGTAATATTTTACTGTAAAAGAAGTTATATAACTTTTTTATTTTTCTAAATATAAACTCTTTTATTTAATGTAATGTAATATTATTGTAACTGTACCCTTTTCTAACAACTTAAATTTTTCAATTACTTTTGGTTTTTTTACATTCCATATAATTTATTTCTTTAAATTGTACCCCTAAACAGCTGTATCTTAGAAGCTATTCATGGTAGAAATCCCATTTCGGTCACATATTACAGTTTTATTTCTCTACTTTAAAGTTAGTCCTTATCAGTTTTGCTGAAAACCCCTTGTTTCACGGTGAAAAACACAAATGCTATCTAAAAACTAACTAAAAATTAGAAAAATACTAGAACAAGGTAAAAAAATGTGGGGATTTTGGTCGCCGATGGCGCGCGCGGGGCACTTGTATATAATAATGCTACGTATAAAACACCTCTACAGTAGCATTAACTGTTCAACATGCTTTCTTAAATTTATTGAAGCACTTTTAATAACTTAAATGTTTATATTTGACCTATTTAGTGATTTTCTTTGTGCAAAACTATTGGTTTTACTTATTTGAATCACAATTTTTGTTCATTTACCTATACAAATGCTATTTACTCATAAACCAACAACTATACGACTATAAAATTAAAAACCTTTTTTGAAGCTCATATTATACTGAGTATATTGTCGCTTTTTTCAATGTTCTATCTTGAAAGGTTCTCAAGTTATAAGCGTTTTAATAAACAGCGCCCCCGCCATATTCCCCCTTCCCCTGTGGGTGTTTTAATAAACAGCGCCCCCGCCATATTCCCCCTTCCCCTGTGGGTGTCGCAATGCTGGGGGGCTACGACATGACTTTTCATGATCGCTATAGTGTCTATAACAATAATCAGAAATAAAATTGCGTCAGGTTTTCCATGCATGCTCAACCCTTTTCAGATCCTGGACTAATTATTGTATTAGTAAGAAAACAATAAGAAAAAAATTATTAGAGGATACGTCCTGTTCAAATAAATTATTTTGTTTAAGAAATTAAACCTACTTAAGTAGGTTTTGATAGATTAGGGGTTTGTAAACTAACCTAAGATCCTTGGCACACTCTACAATTAAAATGATATGTAATTTTTATTTATATTCAAAATATTTGACTACTGACTAGATGTAGCCTATGTACTCAAGTATTACAAACTTTTTAAAACTAATAACATCAAAATAAAATGAACATATTTGAATATAAGTTAAAAATACAGTACATCAAATTAGTTCCTAATGTAAAGTTAGGAAATAATGCAAACCCATAGTGTAGACAGTTTGCCAAGGCCGACGGTTTAAATGGTGTCTTTAGGAGTGCCAGTAACAATAGATTTATTTACGATGTCTACTTGTCCTCCAGCACGACCCTCCCCCTAAACTGACAAAAAAATAGTGGATGTATGTTTTGAAGAACATGTTTGCCCTAGTCTGTATTAAAATGCTTATTTTTGTTTACTCAATTCTATAGGCTCCATGAAGCAATTTTACTAATAATAAATAAATCCAATATGCATCTTTTTGTAGACGAAACATATAATATTATGTGACTTTAGCAAAATTTGTGAAATGTTATGAAATATCCTTTTTAAAGGTTTAAACATATTGTTTAAATCTAATGAAAAAATCCAAATTTGTTTACCACATTAGTCGTTTAAATTGAAAAACCTATGCAGAAAGCCTACTAAAAAAAAGCGTTTTGCAATAATTCACACAATTTAAAATTACAATTGTTGTGTCATTATTAAGCTTGCATTACTTTGTATCTACCTTATTTCGAATGTAGATGGAACCATGTTGCAAATATTGTGCATTAACTGGCTATAAAAGTTATTAATATGCTTACATTTAGTATTATCTCAACTAATATTGAGAAACAACTATTAAAGCGACATTAATTGAATCTCTAACAGCACAAATAATAAAATATTATTATTTGAAAAAATATTAAAGACTTGATTCGTCTTGCTGTTAATTATACTTAAAATAGCTTACAATTTACTAAAGAAATTATATGTATTGAAATATAATTCAAGAGCGGTAGCACAGATAATACATTTTGTCAAAATTTTCAACATTTTTATGAACTTGATCTTATTTGATATTATTGATTTACTTTAAAAGTGTTTTTGAATAGTATTAACTATAAAATATAGTGATTTGTTGACATCTTGAAAAGTAAAAGTAACTATTAAGGTTTAGATAAATATTTTAGATTAGAAAAAATGGGTGCGTTTACTGATGTACGCGTTTTAGAAGTTATACTTTTTTGGTGTGATTAAATTATTACATTTTATTGTTGAAAACATAATATTGTTAATTAATCATATATTATTTAAACTTTGTGTAAAAGAAAGTGACATCAATATTTATAAGTGACCATCTAATCTATTACCTTCGTGGGGATACAAATTAAAGTTAGGTTTTTCTTAATAATATAATTATTTATTTATTATATAATTTGAAAGTTTTTTTTATTACAATGGAAGCGACTAGGCAGTCCATACGTAGTTCGTTATCGCAAGTTGCTCGAGCAATCTGGGCAGGAGCAAAGGATAAAATAAAATTCTAACACTTAAAGATTCCAAAAGTAGCCTGACTACGCACGAATTACATCCACTTGCGACTAGGCTTATCATCGTATTGTAGGTGAATCATATATATTAATTGCAAAAGATTTGTAATCTTACGAAACATCCGTTTTTAAAGGTATATACAAATTGTTTAGAAACTAATGAAACAATCAACATTTCTTTTATCACGTTAGTCATTTAATTTTTAAGCCCATGCAAAACCCATAATAGAAAAGCTTGTTATAAAATTTCGCCCAAATTAAAATTACAATTATTGTGCCATCATTATGTGTAAGCTTACAAAAAGGGAGACGCACCATTGCTTGGACACCGTAGTGGTGAATGAGAGAGGGCCGTGCCACACTATACTGTTTCATAAATGTTTGTATCTTTAATAGATTTTCTGTCATGTATGAAAATAACACCACTGGTTTGTTTGAACATTTTATTTGAAATAAACATTTGTTTTAATAGCAACATTAAAAACTACACATATCTTAAAATGTTTAATAAATTATACCGATACTGTTATTCCCAACTGTTGGCCCAAATTTGTTACTTTTTGGTAATACCCATTGTATAAAAATCGCGTATCTTGTACAAAATACATATAAAACGATAGCACACAAGTTATTTTCGAAATCGTGACCCCGAATAGCTACGTGTGATGTAGCAGATCTACAGTTATAAATGAGATTACAGTTTATAACTATGAGATTACATTAACTTTATTAGCTATGACTAAGAGTGTAGACTTCATTGGAATGTGCTGAATTTCTAGGTGACGTGTGAATCCAAGCCTTGCTTGCTAAAGACAAAGGGCAGTCTGGGTAGGGATGTTGGACCGGTAGCACACGTATAGCAGATAATCATAATTGTAGAAAAAAAAGTTAGGTGTTTAATAAATTTGTAATTTAAATAATTGTGTTTCGGTTTAATAAACAATACCGCTGCACCGCCGCCTCCTTACATAAGATCCTTTCTATATATTATAAAACTATCGTTTTCTTAACCAAAACATATAAAACTATAATGTAATAGGAATCATTAAGCATTATGACCTTTTTACTGTCAAAATCATTCTTTCCATACACAAAAACATAAAAAATGATACCCTACAAGGTATTTTCAAATGTTGGATCAAAGTTGTGACCCTTTCGTGCTATCAAAATCTGATTTCTCGTATCTAAATACATATTAAACCATACCCAAAACAACAATTTCAAAATGTTTACCTAAAATAGTGCCCCCAAAGCACTACGACTCTTTAATTGCTAAAATATAGTTTGTCGTACCCAAAAACAAAAAAAAAACGATATCCCACTCGGTATTTTCAAACTTTGGACTCAAAAATCAATACCCCGAAGCGCTACGACCTATTTCCTGTCACAGTCAGGTTTTTCAGATCCAAAAACATATATACATTAATATCCTACATGGTATTTTCAAAATTTTGATTCCAAAATCGTGACCCCAAAGGGCTACGACCCTTACCCTAACAAAATCGGGTTTCGCGTATCCAAAAATACGTTAAACGATACCACATAAGGTATTTTCAAAATGTTTTCTCAAATTTGTTACCCTTTCGCTATACGACTATGTCTTTATCAAAATCTGATTTCTGGTACCAAAATATCCACTAACCCATACCCCACACGATATTTTCAAAATGATATAATAAAATAGTAACCTCGAAGCGCTACGACTCTTTAACTGTCAAAATATGATTTCTCGTACCCAAAAACATATAAAAAGATTTCTCACACTTTATTTTCAAAATTTCGGCTCCAAAATCGGAACCCATATGCGCTACGACCTTTTTTCCTGTCACAATCAGGGTTTTCATACCCAAAAACATATACAACAATATCCTACATGGTATTTTAGAAATTTTGATTCCAAAATTGTGACCCCGAAGCGCTACGACTCTTCAACCGTCAAAATCTGATTTCTCGTACCCAAAAACATATAAAACGACATCTCACACTTCATTTTCAAAATTTTACTCCAAAATCAGGACCCTTAAGCGCTACGACTCTGTAACTGTCAAAATTGGATTTCCCATACCAAAAATCTTATAAAACGATACCCCACATGGTATCCTCTTTCTTTACTCCGTTGGTAGCATTGTTCTCGATAACTGTGCGCGTATTTATTTTTAATTTTGATGCACCTAACGCGAGCGAATCATACAAATGCACTCTCATTACTTTTTTAAAACGTTACACTAAGTAACAGCTCAATCCATGGAAAGAGTGTAAAAAAATTCTTTCGAAATCGCATAGTCACAGGTAATACAATACTATATTGTAGTAATTTCAGTTTTGGGTATACCATGACGTATATTTATGTTTTAAACAATACTCCAAGTAAAGCCAAACAGTTTAAGACCTTTTTCTTTGAAATCGCATAGTCAGAAGTTGTAATTTAGGTGCTGGGATTGTATATTACTTTGACCAACTTGAGTAAGATTTCTAAAGATATATAGTAGAGCCGTATATAAATAATATACTTTTCTAAGGTGTCTTAAGTTGGTTTTGTCCAACTTAAGACGCCTTGATCAACTAGAGGTTTCAGAGCCACATGAGTTGTAATATTTTCCGCGCCAGATCAACTTCGATCTCAAAAACAGAACTATATATATATATATATATATATATGTATATACGTGTTCGCACTCTAGC